>JADRCC010533580.1:0-11912 GCA_019843855.1 Hylomyscus alleni
TAAGAAGGCTACAGAACACCAATTAGATTGGACCAGAAAAGAAAATCCTCCTGTCACAAATACTAATCAAAACACTAAATATACAGAACAAAGAAAGAATATTAAAAGTGGTAAGGGAAAAAGACATACATATAAAGGCAGATCTATCAAAATTACACCAGACTTCTCAACAGAGAAAATAAAAGCCAGAAGATCCTGGACAGATGTCATACAGACCCTAAGAGAACACAAATGCTAGCACAGGCAACTATACCCAGCAAAACTCTCAATTATCAAGACTGAGAAACCAAAATATTCCATGACAAAACCAAATTTAAATAATATCTATCTACCAATACAGCACTACAGAGGATTCTAGAAGGAAAACTCCAACACAAGGAGGGTAACTACATCAAAGAAAAAACAAGAAATTCATCATCTCACAACAAACCCAATAGAAGAGAACCACACATACACATAATACCGACTACAACAACAAACATGACAGGAACTAACCATCATCTGTCTTTAATATCAGTATCAATGGACTCAATTTCCCAATAAAAAAGATACAAACTAGGCACAGGCAAACAGGATCCAGCATTTTGTTGCATACAAAAAAAAAACAGATCTTGGAGACAAAGACAGATACTATCTCAAACTAAAGGCTGGAAAAAAAAGTTTTCCAAGCAAACGGTCCTAAGAAACAAGCTGGAGTAGCCATTCTAATATCCAATAAAAGAGACTTTCAACCAAAAGTTATCAAAAGAGATGAGGAAGGACACTCACACTCATCAAAGAAAAAATCTACCAAGATGAACTCTCAATTCTGAATGCTCCAAGTGCAAAGGCACCCACATTCATAAAAGAAACTTTACTAAAGCTCAAAACACACATTGAAACTCACACAATTATAGTGGGAGACTTCAACACCCCACTCTCATCAATGGATAGGTCATTGAAACAGTAACTAAACAGAAACACAGTGAAACTAAAAGTTATGAAGCAAATGGATTTAGCAGATATCTACAGAACATTTCATCCTAAACCAAAGAATACACCTTCTTCTCAGCACCTCATGGAACCTTCTCCAAAAGTGACCAGACAGTCTGTAACAAAACAACCCTCAACAGATACAAGAAGACTGAAATAATCCCATGCATCCTATCAGATCACCACAGACTAAGGCTAGACTTCAATAACAACAAAAACAACAAAAAGCCCACATACCCATGGAAATTGAACAACTGTCTACTCATTGATAACCTGGTCATGGAAGAAATGAAGAAATTAAAGACTAGAATTAAATGAAAATGAAGACACATCACATCCAAAAATAATGAGACACAATGAAAGCAGTGCTAAGAGGAAAATTCATAACACTAACTGCCCTCGTAAAGTGAGTTCCTACACTAGCAAATTAACAGCATACCTGCAATTTAACAGCACATCTCTTTAATACAGCTTGGAAAGAAGCAACAAGATAGTTCTAGAGGTGACACATGGATCTCCCTGGGAAGGAGAAATACAATAGATATCAAAGGTGGATTGGGGTTGGGAGGCAGGTAGGGATGGGCAAAGGAGAGACCAGGCTGAGGAGAGACAGATGGAGCGAGAGAGTATAGGAAGCAGAAATACAATAGATATCAAAGGTGGATGGGGGGGGGCAGGTAGGGATGGGCAAAGGAGGGACCAAGCTGGGGAGAGACAAATGGAGTGAGTGTGTATAAGAAGCAATGAATAGAATAATGGAGCATTTAGAGGCCAACATGAAAACCTAGTGCTATGGAAACTTCCTGAGGAAAGGTCACTTATGAGGGTGACCCTAGTAATTGAGGATATGGAGCTTGAACTGGCCACAATCAATAAGCTGGCAAGACTTCCAATTGCGGAACTGAGATGCCTGCCCAACCACAAAACCTTCAACCCACACCTGTCCTACATCATGGATCTGGGGGAGGGAAAGCTCAGAGGACTGTAGGGAGAGGAGGCTGCAGTCAAGATATATTGTATGAGAGAAGAATATAAACAAACAAACAAATAAACAAACTAGAACTCCCTTCTGGCTTTCCTGGCCCGAGAACCAATGCCATTCCTGGAAGTGGTTCCTTCAGGATCCAGTCCCTACGTCTGTCCAGTTCCTATTTCCTGTTCCAATCGTAACCTTACTTTATGCTCTTCTTTACTTCGTTATTTTTCTTTTGTTACTGCTAATACTTACTCAGTAATTACAATGTCCTAACATTTCCCCTTTCAATCTACTTCACCATATGATTCCTACTTCAAATTGTCCTTTTGTAGGACATGCATGGTATGTACTCACTAATAAGTGGAGGTTAGTCAAAAAAAAAAAGTACACAATACCCAAGGTACAGTCTACAGAACTCAAAAGGTCAACAAGCTGAAGGGCCCAACTGGGGATGCCTCAGCCCCATTTTGTAGGGAGAAGAAAGCAATCACAAGCGGGGAGGGAGGGAGGGACCTGGGAGGGACAGTGGACTAGGGGTGGGAAGGGAGAGGGAACCTGATCTGGTCTGGGGTGAGGGAAAAGAACTGAAGCCCTGAAGGCCAGCAGACGGAATGGAAACAGGCAACCTGGGGAGGTAGGGGGTTAGGTGAACCCTCCAGAATCCACCAGAGATCTGGGAGGTCAGAGGACTCAAAGGAAGGGACCTTAGTAGGGAGAGGGAACTTACAGAGCCCACCTCTATCAGGAAAATGGAGCATCAAATGAAGGAGGGGGTTGCCATTCCACAGTCAAAAATCTGACCCATAATTGTTCCTGTCTGAAAGAATTACAGGGATGGAAACGGAGAGAAGCCTGAGGCAAAGAAGGTCCAGCAACAGGTCCAAAGTGAGATCCAGTTCAAGGGGAGGTCCCAAGGCCTGACACTATTACTGAGGCCATGGAGTGCTCACAAAAAGGGACCTAGCATAACTGCACTCCAGAAGACCCAACAAGCAGCTGAAAGAGTCAGATGCAGATATTTGCACCCAACCAATGGACAGAAGCAGCTGACCCCTATTGTTGAATTAGGGAAGGCTGAAAGAAGCTAAGGAGAAGGGCAACCCTGTAGGAGGACCAGCAATCTCAATTAATCTGGACCCTGAGATCTCTCAAACTCTGGACCACCAAACAGGCAGCATACACCCGCTGATATGAGGCCCCCAACACATATACAGCAAATGACTGCCGGATCTGTGTTCAGAGATGGTGCACCTAACCCTCAAGAGACTGGAGACCCCAGGGAGTTTAGACATCAGGTGGGGTGGAGGGCAGGGACATCCTCATGGAGACAGGAGAGGTGTGGGGAGGAGGTATGGGATGTGGAACAGTTGAGGGAGTGGACTGGGCAGGGGAATAAAGTCTGGAGTGTAAAAAAAATAATAAAAAAAAATATAAATAAAAAAACCTGTCTTTTTGTGTTTTGCCACGTCTACAGAATTATCACTTTATTTGTCTGCCTTGTGGTTCCTCTTAGGGACTATGCCTCTGATCAGCATGAGAGTAGTGACAGAAGAGAGACTCTGGTCTCCAAAAAGATTAGAGACCACATCTCTCAGGCTAGGGAGGGAGGGAGGGCGGGATGGAGGGAAGGAGGGAGGGAGAAAGAGACAGAGACAGAGACAGAGAGAGACAGAGAGAGATGGGGAGAGAGACAGGTAGACACAGAAAGAGAGACAGAGAGAGAGGAGAGAGAGACAGGCAGACAGAGAGAAAGAGAGAGAGAGAGAGAGAGAGAGAGAGAGAGAGAGAGAGAGAGAGAGAGAGAGAGAGAGAGAGACATCTGTACTGGCTAGTTTTGTATGTCAACTTGACACAGGCTGGAGTTATCACAGAGAAGGGAGCTTCAGTTGGGAAAGTGCCTCCATGAGGTCCAGCTGTGGGGCATTTTCTCAATTAGTGATCAAGGAGGTAGAGCCCCTTGTGGGTGGTGCCATCTCTGAGCTGGAAGTCTTGGGTTCTATAAAAGAGCAGGCTGAGCAAGCCAAGAAAAGCAAGCCAGTAAGAAACATCTCTCCATGGCCTCTGCGTCAGCTCCTGCTTCCTGAACTGCTTGAGTTCCAGTCCTGACTTCCTTTGGTGATCAACAGCAATGTGGAAGTAAGCTCAATAAACCCTTTCCTCCCCAACTGGCTTCTTGGTCATGATGTTTGTGCAGGAATAGAAACCCTGACTAAGACAACATCCATGGATCAAAATTAATATATGAAAAGAGACAGTTGTAGAAAGACTGGAGACCCTTCCCACCTGGGCAACACACAACAATCAGCACATATTCAAGAAAAGCCTGCAGCATACAAACATGGAAGAGGCAGGTGCTACACAGATGACCTATAAAAGGCCTTGACCTAGCCTTGAACTTTTGATTTCATGTTTTTCCCTCAGTTTACTGTCTGTCTACTCCCATTCTTGAAAGTGTTTTCTCTTTTAGTAAGCTGTATTTCTATTTCTGATCATGTGTCCCTAGTCCAATTTGTCCTTGGTCACAAGAGCCTAAAACTTTGGGTGAGTGCTCTGGAGCTCAGATCAAGCTAGTAAAATTATATTTGTATATATCTAAATAGAGCTATACTGTCAACAGTACAAACAGGAAGTTCTAATGAGATACAGAGGCCCTGGGAATCATTCTATATCAGAATAGATGGGGAGATCCAAACATTGTAAGTGCTGCTCTAAGTGAAGCTGAGCCATTACTCTTGGGAGTCTGTACCCAATTAACTAATTACAGACATTTAACTTACATGGGCAAGGAATAAGTGGGTCAGAACAGAATAAGCACAATTCTATTTTTAAAAAAACTAACAGCATACATAGAATTACTATCCCCCAAACTCCCTGTTTTTATGACATCTGCTATATTCTGGTAGATGGGGCTAGCAAACATATTTTCAGTCTAGTTAGAAGTTCTTCCGAGATGATTGTCACCGTAATAACACAAATACTTCTAACCTCTCAGGGTCAATGTAGTAGTTCCTGATTTCACCAACCAACACCACAAACAAACAAACAAGTCTTCACAGACTTCATGCATCCCTTAAGCCTTAAGTGTTTCAACTACTAAAAGTATATCAAGGAAAGGGGTGGAGTTATAATGAATGAGTGACTCCCTCATCCCTCAAATAGAAAGGCAATTTTCAACATTTCTCAATGCTAAGTGAGAAAATAAAACAGAAATAACTAGATCCTGAGGAAGAGATCACAACAAGCATCTGCAACAATGATCATCTACAGCATTCACTTTCAAAGACTGCTTTCATCAAAGCAAATGTTCTACATATGATATTACAAAAAAATATGCACCCATATAAACTGTTGCTTTGTTGCTCTGCTTCCTGTGTGTGGATTAAAATTTAATCAGCTGACTTCTTACTCCAGCCACCATGCCCTCCTTGTCTGGTGTCACCTCTTCCTCTCTTCCTTGAAGAGCCAATACAGGGAGCAGAGTCAGCTCAAAGAGAGATGTATGTAGCAGACATCAAAGCTGGAGGGGAAGGACTCTCTATGCCCTTTGAAACTGAGAGTCTAGACACTGAACATGGCCTACAAAATCTGGAGATTGCCAGACTCCATTTCAGTCTTGTTTTGTCAAATCATCTCTCTCTCTCTCAACGTCTCTATTCTTCCCTTCTGGAATGGGAATATATTCTGTGTCCTTGTATACTGGAAGAAAGTAAAATTTTTAAAGTTTTTCAGAGAGATACAGTTAGCAGATTGCCTTGAGTCTCAAAGAGATTTTGGACTTCTGAATAGTGTTTATTGTTAAAGAGGTTGTAAGGGATTTTTGAAGACCAAATGCATTTTGCATCTTGAGATGGCCATGAGTCTATGAGAGCCAGGGACAGAATGTTGTACCTTGAATAAGAAATCTCCCAAATGATGAGGAGACCATACCTGACTCAGAATTACTTAGTTATACACACCTCTTGCCTACTTAAACTTAAACCTAAACCTTATGCTGGAATTCAGAAAATAGACTTGGGAAAGACTGTTGGACTTCTTTGTTCTTCCTCGTGAGGCAGCCACATTAAATAAGTCATGTCATCTTCATCTTCATCGTCATACATTACTTTCATTGGCTCTCATTGTTTGTGTCTTTAATTAGCTTACTGAGGACAAGTAGTTTAGCCTGCAATGTTAGAAGTGCCAGGGCCCACATTCTGACCCTCAAAATCCTGGTATCAATAAAGGTTACTGTTCCTCTCTTCAAAGCAGCAGTCTACCTTTTCTGTATTCTGCTATCCTTTATCTCATAAACTTGTCCCTCAGTTATCCTAGACTAGAACACAGTATCTTGTTTTCTAGTTTGATATAGTAAAAGGGGAATGTGACTGTTACATTTAAATGTCAACTTGCCACAACTGAAACAATGACTCCTGGATGGCAGGACAGCACTGGAGAAAAAATTCATTTAATCATTCCCTGTATCTCAGAAGGATACAGTCAAGCACAATCTTAAATGTGGTCCATTGTTTGAGACAGCTATCTGGGGATTAGAAAGCAAGGAGCACTCACAACTCAAGGGGCTGGAGGAGTTGGTATATAGATGAGAGAAGACCACAAAAGGCAACTCGGAGAGACTGTGCTTGGCCTTACTGATCTATATAATCTACTTCTGCACAGATCAATCATCCAGACAAAAAAAGTTAAGACAAAAAAAAGTTAAGTCCATATAAGAGCTAAAGAACACTCTTTTTTTTTAACTTTCTCCAAAGTAGATCACATTTTAAGGACAAAGAAGTTTTAGTAAGTATGACAGAATCTACATAAGTGCTTAGACCTCTTCAGAACATATCAAAATAAAACTAATAATCAATAGTATGAGAAACTATACAAAAAGAGATTTAACAATATACTCTCAATTATTTTAAGTTAAAATAAAAATAGGTTTCATTATGGTATACATAATAGGTTTCACTAGGTATCATACATACTTTGCTCTCACACAATACACTTTTAAACAATAAGTGTTTTACTATAAAAATTCAGGGAGCAATTTTAAAAACTCCTAGAATCAACAGAAAATGAGGATACCTTCAAGAATCTTTATAATCATGAGTGTTACAATTAAAACTTGGAGTGATTTCAAATAACTAACCTAAAGATATACTGCAAAGTCTTAGGAAGGCAAGAAATGACTCAAAACACAGTTAGTAGATAGAAAGAAATGAAGGACATAAAATAATGAACCAAAGGCTGAAAGAACAGTAGAAAGAATCAAGGAAATGAGAAGTTGGTATTTTGGAAATAAACAATATTGACAACAGTGGTCCAACTAACTAAAAGAAAGAATGAGAAAACTCAAATTAATAAAAGTACAGAGAAAAGAGTTATCAAGGCAGACACCAGCCAGCACAGATCACCATTATAGAATACTTTGAAAATTGGAAAAATCTAAAAGAAATGTATACCATATAAGATACCAATATTAAATCAAAGGGATTTGGTCTTTTACTTAAAATGCATGTGTAACAACCGCTGAGATGGTGGGGAGCCTCCTCAGCCTCTTCCCAGTCTCTCAGTGACACTGTAAGGATGTGCATAAGTGTCCTGGCTGACTCACTCAAGTCACCAACAATGCTGGAAAGAGAAGCAAATACTGGGTTGTATCACACTATGCGCCATCATCACTACCTGGCTTCTAACCCTGGCAAGTTTGAAATCACTGATGACGAAGGAGCTGGGAAGACTGTCCTGAACCTATACACAGGCTAACAAAGTGTGGAGTGTTCTGCCTCAGACATAAGGTGTAATTCAAAGTCACAGAAAAAAAAGACAGAATAATCTGTCCTCTCCCTGTCATGTTGGTCTCATTGTACTGACAGCTTCATCTGGCATCATGGAACAAAAAGAAGCAAGTCCATCCACACAGAAAGGAAAGTCCTGGGATTCTGTTTCTAAATATGCAAAACATATTTACATATAAAATAAACCACCTCAGTGGGGATTTCACTGGAAAAACAAAAAGGAAAGCATACATTCAATGCTGAATCCTATCAATCTTACAGAAGACCCAATAGCAAGACTCCTCAAACTATTCTATAAAATAAAGGAAAGGGAAAGGCGGCTTCCAGACTCCTCCTGTGAGGCCCAAATTAACCTGAGAAGTAAAAAAACAAAACAAAACAAAAACAAAAAAACTACTGACCAGTTTTCTGAATGAATGCAGATGAATAAATTATTTGGAAAATACTTATAACTGAATTCAAGAACACATTAATATATACATCATGACTGATGGCTAATCATGGTTGTCAATTTGACTATAACTAGAATTAACTAAAATTCAAAAATGTCTGGGTGTACCTGTGAAGGATTTTTGCTTAACTGAATCATTTGAAGTGAACTACTACATTTGAAGAACTACTTCTTCTTTTTTAATTAACCATTCCATTCATTTACATCTCAAATGATAAACTCCCACTTCCCAGTTTACCCCTCCACAAATGCCCCAACCCATATGCACCCTGTCCCCCCTCCTATTTGCCTCTATGAAAGTGCTCCCCCAACCCACCCACCCTCTCCCACTCCACCACTCCAGCATCCCCCTATGCTGGGGCACCAAATCTCCACAGGACCAAGGGCTTCCCATCCCACTCACGTCAGACAAGGCCATCATCTGCTACATATGTATCTGGAGCCATAGGTCCCTCCCTGTACACTTCCTGGTTAGTGGTCTAGTCCCTAGGAGCACTGTGTGGTCTGGCCAGCCAACTTTGTTCTTCCTAAAGGTTGCAATATCACTCTGCTCCTCCAGTCCTTCTGCCAACTCCTCAACCCAGTCCCTGAGCTCAGTCTGATGGTGGCTCCAAGCATCCACATCTGCATTGGCAGAGACTCCCGAGGAACAGCCATATCAGGTTCCTGTCAGCAAGCGCCTCTTGGCAACAGCAACAGGTGTCTGCAGACAGGATGGATCCCCAAATGGGGCAGTGCCCAGATGACCCTTCCTTCAGTGTCTGCTCCAATTTTTGTCCCTGTCTTTCCTTTGGACAGGAACCATTTCTGGGTTAAAAACTTTGAAATGGGTGAATGGTCCCATCCCTCAACCAGGGGCCGTGCCTATCTACTAGAGGTGGTCTCTACAGGATTTATCTCCCTTTCTCTGCGAATTTCTGCTAAAATCATCCCTGTTGGGTCCTTGGGGGCCTCTCTCCATTCCCTCCAGTCTGGTACCCTCCAGTGGCTATCACCAGTTCCTCATCTCCTACTGTTACATATTTTTATTCAATTTCCTGACCCTCTGTACCTCTCTCCTGTCCCCTCCAGTGCCTGATACTGCCCCTCTTGTTTCCTCCACCTCCTCTCTCCCTTCCCAGGTCCCCCCTCCCTCTACTTCCTGGGATCATCCTGTTTCCCCCTCAATGCAGGACTGAAGCCCTGGTCTTCCGATAGATGGAGGGATAATATACAAAATATACAAAGAACTCAAGAAGTTAGACTCCTGAGAACCAAATAACGCTATTAAGAAATGGGGTAAAGAGCTAAACAGAGAATTCTCAACTGAGGAATCTCGAATGGCTGAGAAGCACCTAAAGAAATATTCAACATCCTTAGTCATCAGGGAAATGGAAATCAAAACAACCCTGAGATTCCACCTCACACCAGTCAGAATGGCTAAGATCAAAAACTCAAGTGACAGCAGATGCTGGCAAGGATATGGAGAAAGAGGAACACTCCGCCATTGCTGGTGGGATTGCAAGCTGGTACAACCACTTTGGAAATCAATCTGGAGGTTCCTCAGAAAATTGGAAATAGTTCTACCTAAAGACCCAGCTATATCACTCCTGGGCAAATACCCAGAAGATGTCCCAACATATAACAAGGACACATGCTCCACTATGTTCATAGCAGCCTTATTTATAATAGCCAGAAGGTGGAAACAACCCAGATGTATGCCTCAACTGAAGAATGGATACAGAAAATGTGCTACATTTATACAATGGAATACTACTCAGCTATTAAAAATGATAACTTCATGAACTTTGGTAGGCATACAGATGGAACTAGAAAATATCATCCTGAGTGAGGTAACCTAGACCCAAAAGGACATACATGGTATGTACTCACTGATAAGTGGATATTAACTCAGAATAGCCACAAAAACTCAAAGACTATAAAGCTTAACAAGAAAGAAGGCCATAGTGTGTGGATGATTCAAACCCACTTAGAAGGGAGAACATAGTAATCATGGGATGCAGACTTAGGGAGGGACCTGGGTGGGACAGGAGAGGGAAAAGGGGGGGGGGAGGACCAGATATGGGAAGAGACAGGAGAGAAGTGCAGAGGGCCATGAGAACAAATAGAAATAATAGCAGTGAAGGGTAGGGAACTTGGGGAACCACTAGGAAGTCCCAGTGATTCCAGAGGCTCCCAGGGCCCAGTGGGGATGACATTAGCCCAAATACCTAACACCAGGGAGATAGAACCTGAGAAGACCATCTCCAGTAGATAAACATGGCCCCCAGTGGAGGCACCCACCCATCTAAAAACTTTTAACCCAGAACTGCCCCTGTCTAAAGGAAATACTGAAATAAAAATAGAGCAGAGGCTGAAGGAAAGGCCATCCAGAGATCACTCCACCTAGGGATCCATTGTATCTGAAGACATGAAACCCTGACACTGTTGGTGATGCGAAGATGTGCTTGCAGATTGGAGCCTGGTATGGCTGTCCTCTGAAAGGCTCCACCAGCACCTGACTGAGACAGATGCAGATACTCACAGCCAACCATTGGACTCACAGCCCGGGGACCCCAGTGGAAGAGTTAGAAGGGCTGAAGGAGCTGAAGGAGATTACAACCCCATACGAAGAACAACAATATCAACTAACAGACCCTCAGAGCTCCCAGGGACTAAGCCACCAACCAAAGAGTATACATGGGCTGTCCATGGCTTCTCCTACATATGTAGCAGAGGAATGCCATCTGGTATCAGTGGGAGGGGAAGAACTTGGTCATGTGGAGGTTTGTTGCCCCAAAGAAGGGGAATGCAGGAGGGGTGAGTGGGAGAGTGAAGGAGAACCCCCATAGAAGCAGGGGGAGGGGAGAGGGATTTGTGGAGGGGAGTCCAGGAAGGGGAATAACATTTGAAATGTAAACAAATAAGATAATTTAAAAAAAAAAAGAATTCCACTTTGAGTGTATGGTGGTCCCATAGGAAGGAATTATTCAGGCTACTTGACAGCAGTGCTGGTCCACGTCTCCCTGTCATAGATTATATGAGAGAGAGAAGGGGGAGAGGAGAGAAGGGGAGGAGGAGGAGAGAGGGAGGGAGAGGGAGGGAGAGGGGGAGAGGGAGAGAGAGGGAGAGAATATGTCTTTTTGACAGCAATGCTAGGCCATGTCTCCATGTCATATGAGAGAGAGAGAGAGAGAGAGAGAGAGAGAGAGATCTTTTTGTCTTGTTTGAAAAGAGGGTTAAGTCTTTTAGCATGTTCTTAAGGCTACGAGATCCTCAAGAACAGTCTTACTTTAAAGACACACCTCTGCCTACTCAGCTCTAAAGTGAGGCTGCCACATCCTTTTCTTTTCTAGTTTTTTTGCAAAGGACACCAATAAACAGTCAAATGAGAAAGATGCCCAGTGTCAGACATGCAGAAAGAGGTGGAGCAGTCATGGTCTTCTGGGTAAGTGACTTTCTAGGAGCTTTGTGTTCAGCCACACAAGGCCCTCGGTGTCCTTTTGGGTTATAGGCATGACTTACTGTATCACTGGTTATGGGAAATCAACTCAACTTTTAGACCATCTCTCCTCATAAGGGCAAATGTGACTGAAAGTCTAACTCTCAACAAAGCTGATTTACATGGCAACCAATACCTCTACCCAGCAGCTATCCAGCCCCTCCCCCATGTTCTCATTAGTATGCAAAAAAATACATCATCTTGGAGATTTTAAGAATTTTAAGGGGGCTGGAGAGATGGCTCAGTGGTTAA
>JADRCC010533581.1:0-12015 GCA_019843855.1 Hylomyscus alleni
AAAAAAATGGCTCCGTTAAGTTGTACCTGAATGGTGTACATACAATCACCCACACGAATCACCCACCCCACCCTACCTACCCATCCCAACACACAAAGGAGTATGTAAGACGAGAAGAATGGTGGGAAGAAAGGAGAGCATTCCCTCCACACAATTTATCTCAATGTGTTCGATGTACAGTTAATGGTTTTTGCTTATTTAAATTGTTCTTCCTTTCCGTGCTGCTGAGTTAGGTCAGGCCTTGCCAGTTAGCTTCTATTACTTCTGATGTCACCAGAAACTAAGGGCCAGTGAAGGCTGCCTGGCAGTGTGTCCAAGCCAAGGGATGCCAAGCACTCAAAGACCCTGCCGGGGACTGAAGAGAGATGGGCCGCCGAGTGCATCTGAGGCAACGGGTGCTGCTCTCGAGTACAGACCTGGACTGGCCTTCACCCCCTGGGCCAGAAGAAAAGAACCCTGGACCAACCCCAGCCCAGAGCAAGGCCGGGAGGTCCCCACTTCAAAGCCTCACACTAATGCCTCTCGACAAGCGTGGCCGAGCCCTGGGGTGTTCCCTTGAGGTTGACAGCCCCTGTTCCCAGACAAAGCCAACGGGAGCAAGGCAGTACGAGGCCAGGGGCATACTGTGACCCAGCCTTGGCCTAGTGAGGAAAATGTGATTTCACACTAGGCCTACAGCCAAGCATTCATACCCATCCAGGGTCTGCCACTTTGTACTGGCTGGTCATGGTGTATCTCCCTCACATACCCTCTACTCTTCTTTTTCTACCGTGGTGACCACTGAGTCTTAGTCTCTACCTAGTCTAGGTCCATATACCAGGTTTCAAGCTACCTCTGGTCCCAAAGAAAAGCTGAAGGGTGGAACAGAAGAAGGCCAGGCTTAGAGCCAGGTAAAAATCTTGTTCAGGCTCTTAGAATAGCATCCTGATATTAGGCAAATTATATCATTCCGTCATTCTTAGTCTCCCTCATCTGAAGGTACTGACCTTGCCATCACAGCAGGGATATTGGAAGTCTCCTAAGTATATGAATGGTATGTGGCTATCCACTCACCTTGCAGGCCCCTGAAATATATTTAAAAATTGGTTTATTGTTGACCTATTGTCTACTGAGGACAGACCAAAGTAATGATCCCACTCAAGTCCAACTTGGAGAACCTGTAAGTCTGTTAGGTTATATAACAGGAGGAGCATGCATGACTCAGAGGCAGCTGCATTACTGGAAAGCTCACCCTAGCAGAGGTAACAGAACAATTGCATTCCTGAAGTTTCCTGCATGACTTAAAGACAACCCCAAGGTTCTAAAGTTTCCATCCCCCAGCAATTGTCACTGCTTACATACTGTTAAGAGTGGGCTTTGTGAATCTTGTAAGTTTCAGAAACTTTCTGAGCCTTATGAGTTGTTTACTTACTTATTGAGCCTTGTAAGTTTTCTTCCTGAGTCTTTGTGGCTTTTTTTATTACATCAACTTATTTATTGTGTGGTGAATGTGTGCTCAAAAGTGAATGTACATGCTGAGACAGGGATGACACATGTGCCATACATAGCATGTAGGTGGATTTTAGAAGACAGCTAACAGAAGTTAGTTCTCTTCTTCCACCATGGGAATTCCATGTATCAAACTCAGTTTATCAGGCATGGCTATACTTTATCCACTGAGATATCTCACTGGCCTACTTCTTGAGTCTTGACAGTCTTCCCCTGTTGGAGAATTTCAGTTTGGAACTTCTTTCCTGAGTCTTAAGGAGTATCAAGTCTGCCCTGTGCCAGCTGCCGGTGCCATACAGACTCTTCGAAACTTACTTTCAAGGGATCTGGCAGCGCTCAGCAAAGTGGTTCTCCAGTCTTGGGCAGCAGAAGCCCTTTATGCCAATTCTGTGCCCTGAGGGTCTCCAAATGTGCTAGAAGATCCAGAATGACAGCATTACTCATTTGGTAGCAGTGGAGACATTAGCTAGGTTTGTTGTAGTTCTTTTATAAATTGTAGAGTTCTGAGAAGAAATGTCCCAAGATGGGAAATATGCTAGAGATCGCTTGAAGTCTGGGATGGGGTTTGAACATTATAGCGTCATGTCTAGAACCTTCTATTGATCAAAAAGTAGCCAATATCTAAGAGGAGAGAAAATAGAATCACCATCATTATAATTATCATTGTCATCACCATCATCATGTAACTGTAACTGTAATTCTTGAGAGTAATGGAGAATTGGTAGAGCTTGCTGGCTCTGTGTATTATAGTATGTGTGTGGTATATTTGCATGTGTATTTGTAAGTATTAAATCCATCCATGGGCATAGGCCAGAGAAGAACATCAGGTGTCCTGGTCTATCTCTCTTTGCCTTACTTCATTGGAACATGGTTTCTTACTGCTAGGCTGGCAGCCAGCAAGCTCTTCTGGCAATTCTCCATGACTCTGAAGAATTACAGTTACAGTTGTGTGGCTTTATATGCCCAGCTTTATATGTGGGTGCTAGGGATTTGAACTCAAATCCTCATGCTTGTGTAGCAAGTGCTCTTACCCACCACTGAGCCTTCTCTCAGCCCCAGACTCCATCTTTTGATGGGAATAATGGCAAAGAACTTTCAGCCACTATTTAACAGATCATGACGGATGCCGTGTGTGTGTGTGTTTGTGTGTGTGTGTGTGTGTGTGTGTATTTCTATACATACACAAGTACTAGAGTAGCTGTTTGAAGAGTATCAGGAGTCCACCTGCCTTCACTACACACACACACACACACACACACACACACACACACATCACCAACACTGGGATTACAAGTGTGCATCATACTCTGCTTCTTTTAGTGGGTTCTGAGAATCAAACTCCATCCTCAGTGCTTGCAAAGCTTATAGGTCACCAGCGGACCCATTTCCCCAGTCCAGATGTCATCGTTCTTATCTATGCTCATCTCTGGCCAGGGTCCATGGGCTTCATTGGCCAAGTTACAACATGACTGAGGATTAAGGCCTATTGGTTCCCTTGATCATTGTGATAGAGAACTTTTAACTTTCAGTTTAATACAAACTAGCATCACCTAGGGGGAAAAGTTTTTAACTGATGCAACTAAACTGATTGAGGAATTATATAGATCAGTTTGGCTGTGAGCATGTCTCTGAAGGATTGTCCTTACTATTAATTGACATAGGAAGATGCAACCCACTGTGAAGGGTACCATTCCCTAGACAAGGAGTCTAGAGCAGCATAAGAGAGAAGACTAGCTGAAATCAAGCAGTCAAGCATCCATGTGCTTATTCTCTCTTGGATATTTTTGGGTTGTTTTTCTGACATCAGGTCTTACTATATAATCCCGGCTGGCCTGTAACTCTATATAGACCAAAATGACCTTGAATTCGCAGAGATCTGCCAAGTCTGTTAGGGCAGGAGGGTAGACCATCCAGTGAACAAGAAAGAGACAGCTTTTGAGTGTAAACCCCAACCCTCACTCAGCATCCAGCCCCAGTGGGCGCTCATGGGCTTTGGGGTAAAGAGGCCAATCTAATCTTCTCCTGAACTGCCATCCAGAACCCTCATGGTGGCTCACAGTCATCTGCAACTCCAGCTACAGGGAACCTGACACCTTATGTAGTCTCTGTGGGCACCAGGCTTGTACACAATATAACATACACTCTCTGACAGCTGACCCCACAGTAATCTCTGTTCCTGGGCAACCAGCTGATGGACTGGGGTCTCCCAGGAGATCAGGGAGAAGGCTGCTTCCCTGAGAATAGGAACCGTTTATGGGTGACACAGACCTGGCACACAGACAAAACTCCAGAAATGCAATATGGGAGCTGAAGAGATACTTCAGTGGCTCTAAACCCTTGCCGCTCTTTCAGAGGGCCTGAGCTTCATCAGCTGGCTCACAACCACCTTTCTGTCCAGCTTCAGGGGATCCAATGCCCTCTTCTGGCTTCTGCAGGCACTGGCACATGTGTGACAGGCACATACAGCCCCACATGTAGACATCAATAAAAGTAACTTTTTAAAAAGTACGTCAAAACGAAGATGAATTCCGTTGACGTAGGGAGGCTGCCCCACTCTGTGGGATGGTGAGACAGACGTGACTCCAAAGTTCCCAGAGGCCTGGATCTGCCCGGGCCTGAGGCCAGTTTCCGGCCTGACAAGGACAGGGTAGGTCCTTTGCTGGCCTTGCTACAATCTGTAGATTTTGTCTCGCTTCCCTGGGGATTGTCCCAAGCAACCTGGCCTGTGGTTGGGGGAGGAAAGGGTAACATTCTCTCTTGTCACCCTCCCTTGGCTTCCCCAGCCTGCTGATTGCCTTGGCCACAGTGGTGGGAACCCCTGCAGCCTTGCTCTCCCAGCAGGAGAAAGCCCAGAGTCCATCCTCTCCCAGTCCAGCCCCAGCCTTGTGGAAACTGTTAGGGATGTCTGTCTTGGCAGCTGGGACTTCAGGTGTAGGCCCAAGGAAAGAGTGTGGAGACTGGGCCTGGGAGGAAGGTCACCTTGAGCTCCTCACTCAAGAAGCAGTGTAACAGGGATGGGAGGAAGCTAGGTAGAGGGTACTAAGCTAGGAAACTTAGTGCACCTCAGGAACACACCCCGGCTGTGCCGTGCACTTGCAGTGTGACCTAGACAAGTCGCTTCAACTTTCTGGACCTAGTTTTGTATTGGAAAATGAATTTGGTCTCAAGCTTAAAGAGATTGTTAGGGAAGAAGGGCTGAGGATGTGGCTCAGTTGGTAGAGTGGTTTCCCGGCATTCACTGGGCCCTGGGTGTAATGCCCAGCACAGCATGAACTGGTTGGAGTATCACACGAGTATAACCCTAGCACCCAGGAAATAGAGGCAGGAAGATCAGGAGGAATCGAAGGTCATCTCTAGCTACACAGTGAGTTTGAGGCCAGCCTGGGCTATATTATGTCCTGTCTCAAAATCAAAAAAAAAAAAAAAAAAAAAAAAACAGTAAAGAGATTGGGGCTGGGGAAGTGGCTTAGCAATTAAGACCTTATACTAAACTTGCAGGGGACCCAAGTTCAGGTTCCAGAACCTGTACGGGCAGCTCACCACAGCCTGTAACTCCAGGTCCGGGGAACCTCATATGATACCCTCTTCTGGTGTCTGAGAGCACCAGCACTCACATATACAGACACATACACACGTAATTAAAAATAAAAATAAAATCTCTTTTTAAAAAGCATGCATCAGTAATTATAGTAACCACTAACAACACAATAAAGACTATGGATAAGATTAAACTCAACGATTTCTTCCAAAAAAATAACTGTCATAGGAAAGTGTCTTAGTTGGGGTTTTACTGCTGTGAGCAGACACCACGACCAAGGCAAGTCTTATAAAGACAACATTTAATTGGGGCTGGCTTACAGGTCCAGAGGTTCAGTCCAGTATCATCAAGGCAGGAACACGACAGATCCAAACATGTAGGCATGGTGCAGGAGGAGCTGAGAGTTCTACATCTTCATCTGAAGGCTGCTAGGAGATACTGACCTCCAGGCACCTAGAATGGGGGTCTTAAAGCCCACACCCACAGTGACACACCTACAAGGCCACACTGGGCCAAGCATATACAAACCATCACAGAAAGTGTTATAGTTTGTTTTCTGTGACTAAGATAAAATACTATAACAACAACAACAACAAAAACCTTGGGGAGGGAAGGATTTATTTAGCTTACAGTTACACTTTTGTGTCATCATCCATCAATGAGAGAAATCAGGGAAGAAGCTCACAGCAAGAACCTGGAGGCAGGAGCTAAAGCAGCAGCCATGGATGAGCACTGCACTGCTTGCCCCTCTGGCTTGCCCCATTGGCTTTCTTATACAGCCAGGACTAGCTGCACAGGGGCAGCACCGCCCATTGTTTCCTGAGCCTCCCACATCTATTATTAATCAAGAAAATTCCCTACAGACTTGCCTACAGGCACTCTGATGGACACATTTCTTCAGTTAAGATTTTTTTCCCCAGATTAGCTTGTATCAAGTTGACAAAAATAAAATAAAATAAACAAACAAACAAATAAACAAAAAAATTTTTAAAAACTCAACCAGTACAAAGACCCCTTGTCAATTTGATACACCAGTCATTGCTATTAAGCCATAATCTAGCTGGGCAGTGGTGGCGCACGCCTTTAATCCCAGTCCTTGAGAGGCAGAGGCAGTTGGATTTCTGAGTTCGAGACCAGCCTGGTCTACAGAGTGAGTTCCAGGACAGTGTTCAAAACCTTGTCTCGAAAAAAAAAAACAACAACAACAAAAACAAAAACAAAAAGCCATAATCTCTCTTGTTTATCCCCAATATATCATATTAATATCAATATCATAATATAAAATAACATACCTTTAAAAGTCCCATAGTCTTTAAAATTTCAAACAGTCTCTTTAAAATATTCAGTCTTGGGGCTGAAGAAATGGCTCAGGAACTAAGAGTACTTGTTGATCTTGCAGAGGACTTCGGTGGCTCACAGTCATCTGTAACTCCAGTTCTAGGGAGTCTGACATCTTATCTAGTCTCTGTGGGAACCAGGCATGTACACAATATAACATACATGCAGGCAAAACACTCTACACATAAAATAAATCATACATACATATATACATACATGTATATATATATGTATACATACACGCACATATTCACACATACACATATACACGCACATACATGCATGCGCATACATACATATACATGTATTCATACATATATGCATATATGCATGCATATGTATGTGTATATATATGAATGTGTATGATATATATCCTCTTTCAAAGTCTCTTTTAAAGTTTTCTTATCTGTGGGCTTCTATAAAAAAAAAGCCATGCGCTTTCTTACTACAATGTGGATATCTTAGTGTATTATGTTTTGTAGTCATGGTATTCTGGCTCCAGCTCTGCTGTTTACAACACACAGCTTATCTCATAGCTCAGGCCAACCTCATGACAGGGCTGCTGTTGTCCTTGACAGTCACCCCAGGATGCTGGTATCACCGACATGCTAAGGTCTCCCCTGCTCTCCTTTCAGGGACGCTGACTCTTCCACCTGGTGCCAAGCTGCAGTGTCTCTTAATGACCCTTTCAGTCCTGGGGTTTCTACTGCAGCTGAGCCTGCACTGTCCCAATGGCTTCTCCTGGCTTCTCACAGTGCTAAGCCTCAGCTTCTCTCCATAAGCCCCCTCATGACTTCTTTACACATTACCAGATTTGGCTGCCCCCATAAGAAGCAGCCCTGGCCCCCTCTGGACCATAGCTCCTGAGTGCTGATTCTGAGAAAATACTCCCAGGTTTCACCTCAGTGGTGCTGGGCTCTTCTTAATCACAGCTGATTTCTCAGCTCCCGCTAACCAGCATCAATTGTCCCCATAGCCAGCATTAGCTATTTTATGGGTTCTCCTTTCTTCCATCCTTCTCCACCCCTTTTTCTACCCTTTCAACCCCCAAACACTAGATAGGAGAGGGTGGGCGGGGGGGGGGACAGGATAGAAGGGGGAAGGGGGTGACATTATCATTAGATTGCTCCCTGCTGATTTGGGGCATTGAGCTCCTTGGAGCAAGTTTGATCTTTGCTGTCAGGATATCTAATTTCTTCTTGTTGTTGTTTCTTCTTTGCACAACACTACTTAACAAACCATGACCAACAACAACCAACAGCAAACAACCAAAAACCCACAATGCCTCTCCAGGCCCTAGCATTTATATACCCCTCTGAAAAGTCCCCAGAGTTCCCAATGTAACACAATTACAGAAAGTATCTGCTGCTAGCAAAATCACACCCCTTCTAGAGCACAAGGCAAATCATAGTCACCTGCTGTGAACAATCTGAAGCAGTCCTATATCCCATACCTGGGTTTAAAATGAAAATATATTCTTATAATATTTCTGTATTTTTTAAAGAAACACAAATTCTAAAATTGTCACTACTTGTCCCAGTAAAGCGAAGGTTTGTTTCAGTAGTACTGCTCTCTTGTTAATGGTGGCTGATTCTTCAGACCTATGCGACCAGAACCACAGTTTCTTAATGCAAAGTGTCATTCTAACAGCACCAGGAGAGTCTGTGCTTCCCTCTCCAACTTCACCTGACAAGCCTCCATTGGCTGCATGGCTCTCATCACCATCTTTCTTTCTTTCTTTTTTTTTTTTTTCTTCACAGACTTAGAAAGAGCAATTTGCAAATTCATCTGGAATAACAAAAAAACCCAGGATAGCCAAAACTATTCTCAACAATAAAGGAACCTCTGGTGGAATCACCATCCCAGACCTTAAGCTGTACTACAAAGCAATTGTGATTAAAAAAAAAAAAAAAAAAAAAAAACCTGCATGGTATTGGTACAGTGACAGGCAGGTAGATCAATGGAATAGAATTGATTCAGCCCAAGGTTCCCAAAAACTACTGGGTCAGCTCTGTCCCAGCTATATCCCCTAACCTGGTACTAATTTCTGTATTCATTCTTCTTCACGGATAACTTCAGCTTGTGTCAAATTCACACACATACACACACACACACACACACACACACACACACACACACACACCAGAAAGGGGGTCTCAGCTACTTTTTGATTACTGTGACAAGATACCTTGATGAAGGCAACTCATGAAAGAAAGTGTTTAACTTGGGGCTTAGACTTTTAGAGGGTGAGTCCATGGCTATCATGGTGGGAAACGTGGCAGCAGGAAGGCAGGCATGACACTGGAGCAATAGCACATCTTGATCCAGAAGCCGAAGACAGGGTGAGCTAACTAGGAATGTCATAGGCTATGAAACCTCGAAGCCTGCCCCCAGTGACACACTCCTCCAATAAGATCACACCTCCTAATCCTTTCCAAACAGTTCCACCAACTGGGGACCAAGTCTTCAAATATATGAGCCTGTGGGAGCCATTCTCATGCAGACCACCACAGAGGCAACTGGCATCTCTGTCCCTACATTTGGACCCCTGCCCATCAGAAAGGACTAGACAGAAGTGAGTGGCATGACACCCCAGAAATCAAGAAATCAAGATCAGAGCAACTTGCTCTGAAACCAAGACTAGTTGTCAGTGTGCTGGGAGCTACCAGGAGTGTCTGTCCTTCCTCTCCTCTTCTGGTCTCTCTTAGATTCTGCCTTCTGGAGTGAGTATGGAGTTCTCTCTCTCTCTCTCTCTCTCTCTCTCTCTCTCTCTCTCTCTCTCTCTCACACACACACACACACACACACACACACACACACATTCTCTCTCTCTCTCACACACACACACACTCTCTCTCTCTCTCTCTTGCTCTCTCTCTCTCACACATACACACACACACACACACACACACACTCTCTCTCTCTCTCTTGCTCTCTCTCACTCTCACTCTCTTTGTGTTTGTCTGTCTGTGTATCTGTCTGTCTGTGTGCTTGTGTGCATGTGTACCATGTGTATGTGGAGGCCAGATGACAAGCTCTTCTGCATGCATATCTCATTTAACCCTTACAGGAAGTGCCTACCTTATAGGACTCCATGATAGAACTGAAGGAACTGAAGAGTAGTGAGGTAAAGTGGCCTATCTAAGGACAATCTGGAAGTGTTAAGGCTGAGATGGCAAACCCACGTGGCTAGCTCCTAAAGACTTGCTCTTTCTTCCCTTGGTGATAGTGAAGTGATGGATAGGTTGGTGGGTGGATACATGGATGAGTGAAAGAATGGATAGGCGAGTGGTGTGTAGATGGAGGGAAGGGTAGACAGATGCAGATAGATGAGTAGATGGATCAATGGTTGGATGGGTGGAGGGTAGCTAGATGGGATGATGAGTGAATGGGTATACAGATGGCTATGTGGGTGGGTGAGTGATGTGTGGATGGATAAATGGATAAGTGTATGAATGAGCGAGTGTCTTAGTGTTCTAGCACTGTGAAGAGATGCCATGACTATAGCAACTCTTAAAAAAGAAAGCATTTAATTAGGGATTACTTGCACTTTCAAAGGTTTAGTCCATTGTCATCATTGAGGGGAGCATGACAGCATGCAGGCATACATGGTATTGGAGAAGCTGGGAGTTCCACATCCAGCAAGAATAGAGAAAGCCACTAAGCCTGGCCCTTGAAAACCTCAAAGCCCACTCACAGTGATACACTTATTCCAATAAGACCACACCTACTCCAACAAGGCCACACACCCTAATCTCTCCAAAGTAGTACCACTCCCTGGTGACTAAGCATTCAAACATATAAGCCAATGGGGGGCCATTCTTATTCAAACCACCACAATGAGTAGGAATAAAAAGGTGGGTAGCTAATTGACATATGGATAAATATATGGATGGTTAATGTGTTCATAAATAAACAGATGGGTGGATGGGTGGATGGGTGGATGGGTGGATGGGTGGATGGATGGATGGATGGAAAGGTAGATAGATGAGTGTATAGATGGATGATGTGCAGATGGATCGGTTGGTGGATGGATGGATGGGTGGGTGGGTGGGTGAGTGAATGAATGGATGGATGGGTGGATGGATGTGAGAATGGATGGGCAAATGGGTTTTAGGATGGATAGAAAGATGAATGGCCGTATGAGATTGGATTTAAATATGTAGGTGAGTGGAAAGTGAGTTTGGTGAACAGCCAGAGTAAAGGAAGGGGTGGATGGATGGGCGAGTGTTAGCGTGTATGGAGAGGTACATCGATGAGTGCAGAATGAAGAAGAGAATGAACTAGTGTGTGGGTGGGCATGGAAGATGGCAAAACTGATGAATGAGGCACTCATAATAACAATAAGATAGTATAATAGTAAAATCAGTTTCAGGGTGTCTGCCAGGACAGAAGTTAAAACACTCTCATGAGAGGTGCCTGAAAGCCAGTACACACTCCACCACTCCCCTCCTCTGGTCCTCTGCAGTTGCTTGACATCCCTTAATTCCAGCTCATCTCTCCAGAATAAGCATTGCCCTTGGATGTCCATCTGGTGGGAGGAGCCTGTTCTCTGAGTCTGTAGGAATTGCACATGAAATGTACCTCTTTGGGCTCTGGGGAAGATAGTGCGGAGAAAGGGGCAGGAAGACAACTGCACACGGGTGTAGAATGACATGGGAGTTCCCTGACAGCTTCAGGGAAGGTGGACTCCCCAGACCAGTCACATCCTTCCTCCCAAGCAGCAGGAATGTGGGGCTACAGTCCTAGTAAAGAATGGAAAACAGAAAGCAGACAGCCTCTGCCTGAGCAAATGTATGGTGGCTCCTCCCTCTACTCCCAGCCACCCTGATGCCAGGAGCCTCCTCAGCCAGTGGGCCTCTGGTGGAAGCTCAGCCAGTATCTGCCAGACACAGCTCTAGCAACAACTACCGCCTACCTCCCTGCCTAAACTCTCTTGCCTAGCTTTGGTGTCTTTGAACTGTACCCAAAAGAACACCATCTTGGGATGGGATGTATTTCAGTCAGTAGACTGTTTGCTTAGCCAATAAGCGTAAGCCCATATCTTGGGGGAAGAGGGGAGGTATGAGGGGAATACGTTGGACACAGATGTTGCTAGATCCAAGACTGGTAGTCCAAGTGTCTTAGCTGATGTTCTATGGCTGTGAAGAGACACCGTGACCACAACAACTCTTAGAGAGGAAAATATTTAATTGAGGCTTACAGGCTTACAGGTTCAGAGAAGTTTAGTCCTTTATTGTCAAGGCAGAAAGCATAGTGGTGCACAGAGAAGCAGTTGAGAGTTCTACATCTGGATTGGCAGACAGCAGAAAGAGAACATCACTGGGCTGGCTTAAACATGTGAAACCTCAAAGCCCCCAGTGACACACTTCCTCCAACAAGGCCAACCTCCTAATAGTGCCACTCCCTGGTGACTAAGCATTCAACTCTATGAGCCTTTGTGGGCCATTCTTCCTCAAACCACCACACCAAACCCTCATGGACCACCCTCATCTCCAGTCCCTCACCTCGTAGTCCCTAGTGAAAGGTAGAAAGAACCTGCTTTCTTATTGTCAAGAATAAAACTCTGGATCTGATTTCTTGAGTGTGTGTGTGTGTGTGTGTGAGAGAGAGAGAGAGAGAGAGAGAGAGAGAGAGAGAGAGAGAGAGAG
>JADRCC010533605.1:0-11313 GCA_019843855.1 Hylomyscus alleni
GGGGGCCGGGCAAGGGGGGCGAATCCTAAAACACCAGCTGCCACTTGGCTGAGAACAGAGTGACTCAAGGTGGGAGGCGGGCCGAAACAGCACCCCCAGACTCACTTCTGTTCAAGTTGTTGCTCTCTATGTCTCCCTTGTCTAAGGATATTTCTGTTGTTTCTCTTCAAAACCTATCTTCCTCTTTCCTTGCTTTCTTCTCCCTCTCCTTTCTACTTTCTCTCTCTCTCTCTCTCTCTCTCTCTCTCTCTCTCTCTCTCTCTCTCTGTGTGTGTGTGTGTGTGTGTGTGTGTGTGTTCACGCGCGCGTACAAACACATAAATACATTGGGGGTTGTGTTACTTTGTGTTTCTCTCTCTTTTTGTCTTTCTTCAAGTCTATCTCTCGGGGTTCTGGATCCTGCTCTCTGTGCCTCTGTCTGTCTCCATGCAGCTTTTGGTCTGGGTCTCTCTTCTGATTTTCTCTTCATTGGACTCTCTATGTGGGGATTCCTCTGTTTGTGGTTTTCTCTGGGCTAGAATTCCTGGCTCTAATTTTCAGTCTATTGGGGATCTCTCCCTTGTCTCTCCCTCCCTCTGTGTCTCTCGTATTCACTTCTTTAGTCTGCAGCTTTGTGGTTCACCGCCGATGCCACGAATTTGTGACCTTCGAGTGTCCAGGCGCTGGAAAGGGCCCCCAGACGGACGTGAGTGCCCAGACACCTGCTTCTTCCTCCTCAGGCCACGTCCCCGCCCTCACCCCCTCGGCGTCCGTCCCAATTTCTCTTGCTATTTTTAAGGCTGGGAGGGGAGGGGGGCTGGAGAGATAGAAAGAGCTAGTCTGGCCCAGATTCCTTGCCCTTGGCCTGAAAAGGGGGACTGAGTAGGGGCCTGGGAGAGGCTGGGGACACAGGTGAGGGACAGAAAGGGAAACAGGGGTTGAAGTGACCAAAAGTTATCATTGGATGGATGAGACTGCTGTCCAGGGAAGAGGAAATTAAAGAAAATTGGAATTGGAATGTGGGGGACAGAAAGAGACAGAGACAGAGAGATCAATCTAGTACTGAAATTGTGAATCAGGCAGAGAGAATCTCAGACGCTGGACAGAGATGTAGGAAAAGAGAAATTCAAAGCTGAGTGTCATGGCACAAGCCAGTTATCCTAGTACATAAGAGGTGGAGGCAGAAGGATCTAGAATTGAAGGCCAGTTTTGTCTGCATAGATAGGTCTTGGCAAACCTGAGCTACATAAGACCTATCTTAATCGAGGTGTGTGTGAAAAAGTAAGTGGCAGAGATAGAAGATGGTTAGATGTTTAGGGAGGCTTAGAGAGACCCCACCGTGAACAGACACTAAGCCCTCACACATATGAATGCCCTCAGATCCGCAACCACTGTGCCCTGCCCCCCCCACACACACAGTAGGGGCTGATGAGCACAGTCAATTCTGGGCACTCATTCCTTTCCCCTCCTTCACTTTAAACCAAGCCTCCAATGCATCTGAAACCTAGCAGTGACCAGTGGAACTAACTGCCCATGATAAAGAAGATGTTTTCTTTCTACCGTTGCCATCTGCGGCATGCAGCTAGCTTGAAACAGGGATACTTTGAGGAACAGAAATCTAAACTCGGTTTTCCTTAGATTGATTTAAATTTGAACAGCTACATTGTTGAACCAGGTAGTATGAATCTAGACATTTCCAGTCTTATGTTAGCAGTTAAGCAGAGATTGTTTCTTCCTAGAATTTGATACAAGGAAAGAAAGAGCTATATAATTCATAGGTAGGGGGGGAGAAGGCAATCCAGAGGCTGAGGCAGTAGCACTGTGAGTTCAGAGGCCAGTCTAGGCTAAATATGGAGACACTGTTTCAAAGAAAAGGCAAGCGGTTTCCAAGGCTCATGAGGCACCTGCTAGCTTGTCTGTTGAAGAAAACAGAATTTGCATATAGGGTGTGAATACATAGAGCACAAATTGAGTACCATTGTGTACCAGCCTTGGGATATGTTTATTGCCTGCCCGTTCACGTGCTTGCCTCCAACACTATCTGTGTTTTATGAGGTCCTGATTACATACATACTCATCAGCTCTTTTACACCCAGTGTAGGCTTGAATCTGGATAATTGTTCATAAGATTAGATTGGTTGCTTCTCCTCCTCCTCCTCCTCCTCCTCCTCCTCCTCCTCCTCCTCCTCCTCCCCCTCCTCCTTCCT
Organism: Hylomyscus alleni; assembly: GCA_019843855.1. Taxonomy (NCBI): domain Eukaryota; kingdom Metazoa; phylum Chordata; class Mammalia; order Rodentia; family Muridae; genus Hylomyscus; species Hylomyscus alleni. The sequence goes on from JADRCC010533605.1 coordinate 2,187, forward strand.
TCCCCTCCCCCCCCCTCCTCCTCTTCTTCTTCTTCTTCTTCTTGTGTTCCTGTCTGAGCAAAGACTATTGAACTAAAATGATGTGAAAGCCAGTCCTCTCTAAATGAAGAATCATTTCTTGCAGTGTTTGTTTTGTTTTTCTCTTTTATTAAAAAATTTAAATATATTTAAAAGTTTTCTTCATTCCTTGGGAGAGGTCAAAAGTTTTTTCTCTTTATTTTTTTGGAAGGTCTTGTTTTTGTTGTTTTGTTTGAGATAGTGCCTGGCTATATAGCCATAGATGGCCAGGAACTCACTTTATAGAGCAGGCTGGCCTCATAGAGGTCTGCCTCTGTCCCCTGAGTGCTGAGATTAAAAGTGTACACCACTATGCCCTGTGTTTTTCTCTGTTTGTGGTTTTTTTTTTCATTTTTTTTGTTTTTTTGTTTTCTTTGCGTTTAGACTGGCTCTCTCTATTGCAGCCCAGGCTGCCCTCAAACTCCTCATTGTACAAATAGATGACTTAGCCTCCCAAAGTCTGAGATGACAAGTATGTGTCATCACAACTGGCTTAATTATTTACAGTACATCTTAAGTTCCTGGGCTATAAACTGGAGTGAGAATTGTGCCTCCTTATGGGGTCATTTCCAAGTTTCAGTTAACTCAAACACTTGAGATGGCATCTAGAACATAGTAAGTAAAATATTGGGTTATTGAGATGGCTAGATGGTAAAGGCATTTGCTGCCAAGGCTGGCAACCTGAATTTCATCCCTGGGACCCACATTTTAAAAGAAGAGAATGAACAAGTGAAAGTTATACTCTGATCTCCATCCATATGTACACGCACACACACACACACACACACACACACACAAAATAGAAAACTACTTTGAATCTGGAGAGGTGGCTCAAAGGTGAATAGCATTCGTGGCTCTTGCAAAGGACACAGTTTCAATTCCAAGTAACCATATTGTGGCTCACAACCATCCAGTTCCAGGGAACCAAATGCCCTCCTCTGACACCTGTGAACACATGGTACCCATATATACATACAGGCAAAACATTCATTGGTGTAAAATAATAAGTCTTAAAAACTAAAATGAGAAATCTCACTAAAATGAATAAAAGCCCAAGAATGTCTTAATTTTTTTCTCTTCAGGATAATTCTCTCAATGTTTTCTCAGAGTCAGGTAAGTCTGAGACTCGGGCTGTAGTCCAAGTGGCAGAGTACTGGGTCCCATCCCTAACACTATGTAAACTGGCCAGGGTGATGGACACCTGGAATCTCAGTGGTAGAGGCAGGAAAACCCGGACTTAAAGGGCATCCTGAACAAGACAGTAAGTTCCAAGCCAGCCTGTAAAAAGGAAGAAAAGAGAAATACAAGAGAGGAAGGGAGGAAGGAAAGAAGGAAGGAAGGGAGGAGATAATTTTCTAAGAATTGGACCTTACCTTGTAGGGCGGAGTGTGAGTGGTGAAGGTACTAGCTGATGTCCTAAATTCCTGCATAACTGGACCCTGGACATTTAGTGTTGCTTCAAGACATAGAACGAATGTTCTTTCCATTTGACAGAGAAGGATGCTGAGGCTCAAAACTGGGAAATGAATTTGCTCAAAAATCACACAGCTGGGAAGTGGCCTGGCTCGTATTTGTCTCATCAAGGCCAGTAATAAACCCCATCCTAATGACCACAGCACTGTCAGACTAGCCGCAGCGGGCACGTCCCACATACTGAGTTCTGCTGTGAGTCTCCCACTAATCTGGCCAGGCCCTCTGGTGCCTGCTGTAACTGATTCTTGTCTCACATGGGGCCCAGAGAAGGTAGCCTTCAGGGAGACAGGGAATGGAGGACTTGGGGCTAAGGTGGCCCGTAGGTCCTCAGAGAGCAGCTTGGAGGAGGAGGTATGGAGGTGGGAAGGGTCCTGGGAAGTCTCATCTTCTCATGCTCTGATCAAATGCCGCTTTGTTTGTTAGACCTTCCCTAACTACACCTTCCTGAGCCGCCACACCTTCTTTGTTTTTTTCTCCTTTTCTCCCTCCTCCACGTCTTCTTTCTCCCACTCCACTTCTCTCCCCTCTCATGTCTCTTTCTGTTCCTTTTCTCCCTCGAGCTCCTTATCCTTTTCTTCTTCTTCCTCCCCCCACTTCTTGTCTTCTCCTTCTCTTTCCTTTCTATCCTCCTTGTCCCCATCTTTTTCCTCCCCCTACTTCTTTCTTTCCACCCCTTCTTTTATTTTTATATTTATATGAGTACACTGTCTCTGTCTTCAGACACATGAGAAGAGGGCGTCAGATCCCATTACAAATGGTTGTGAGCCACCATGTGGTTGCTGGGAATTGAACTCAGGACCTCTGGAAGAGCATTCAGTGCGCTCTCTCTCTCTCTCTCTCTCTCTCTCTCTCTCTCTCTCTAAAGTTTTATTTATTGTTATATGTAAGTACACTGTAGCTGTCTTCAGACACACCAGAAGAAGGTGTCAGATCCCATTACAGATGGTTGTGAGCCACCATGTGGTTGCTGGGATTTAAACTCAGGACCTTCGGAAGAGCAGTCAGTGCTCTTACCCACTGAGCCATCTCTCCAGCCTTCCTCCAACATACCCAATGTTTCTTTTGGAAGTACTGAGATCAAACCCAGAGCCTCATGTATAGCAGACAACTGCTTTATCACTGAGCAACACTCCCAGCCCCTTTAAATTTTTTAGATAAGGTGTCACTAAATTACCCAAGCTGGCTTTGAACTCTGTATAGATGAGGTTAGCCTTGAATTTCTGATCTACCTGCCTCAGAAAAGCTGGGATGACAGACTGACACCACTAAGTTTCCCTACCCCTGCTTATTTTCCCTGAAAAACCAGATACAGTCATTTGTCTTACCATGCTATTTATTATTATTATTATTATTATTATTATTATTATTATTATTATTGGTTTTTCAAGACAGGGTTTCTCTGTGTATCCCTGCTGTCCTGGAACTCACTCTGTAGACCAGGCTGGCCTCGAACTCAGAAATCTGCCTGCTTCTACCTCCCAAGTGCTGGGATTAAAGGCGTGTGCCACCACCACCCGGCTTATTTATTTATTATTTACTGTGCTTACTGTTCTGTCTCCCTCCTTTAGGAAGAAAGTTGTCAGGTGACAGAGATTTCTGTTATTGTTCTATTTTTGTTTAAAAACAGGGTCATGAAGTTATCCTGAAGCCAATGGACCATGCCCTTGAACTCCTGACCCTCCTGCATGCACCAGCACATCCAATTTATGGTGTGTTGGGAATCAGAAGATTCTTTGAATGCTAGACAGGCATTCTATGGAGCTACATCTCCAGGCCCTGCATGTGACAGGTTTCTAATATATTTATGCAGTGCTGGGCCTGTCACACACCAGGGCCTCAGGGAGTGTATGTAGACTGAAAGGAGTGAGATAGAACAGAAAGCTGACAGAGAGCAAGACCAAAGGAAGAAAAACTAAAAGGCTTCTCTCTAGCTAGGGACATTTTTCTCTTGGTAGTTCTACGCCACACAAGGTGGTTCATGCCTATAATCTCTGTTGGAGGCAGGAGGATCACCAGCTCAAAGTCATTCTTCACTATATTTTGAGTTTGAAGCCAGCCTGGACTAAATAAGACCTTACTTCATAAGTCTAAAAATAAAACCCAAAAGTTCCAAGGCTGGAGAGACTGCTCAGCAGTTGAGAACATTCGCTTCTCTTCCAGAGGACCTCATGTTGAGAGGTTCACACTTCCTGTAACTCCAGGTACAGGGGGATCTGATGCCCTCTTCTGGCCTCTATTTGCAACTGCACTCACATGCAGAGATGCATACACAATAATAATAATAAATTGTTTTGTTTTTTTTCGAGACAGGATTTGTCTGTATAGCCCTGGCTATCCTGGAATTCACTCTGTAGACCAGGCTGGCCTCGAACTCAGAAATCCGCCTGCCTCTGCCTCCCAAGTGCTGGGATTAAAGGCGTACGCCTTTAATAAGGCGCCTGCCTCTGCCTAGCTATAATAATTTTTTTTTCTATTTTTGCTATAAATTGTTTTAAAAATCACCTCTGCACGCCTTTAATCCCAGCACTTGGCAGGCAGAGGCAGGCGGATTTCTGAGTTCAAGGTCAGCCTGGTCTACAATTCCAGGACAGCCAGGGCTACATAGAGAAACCCTGTCTCAAAAAAACAAAACAACAACAACAAAAGGATTTTAGAATACTTCCCAGCCCCTACATCCCTAAATGAATCTTCTCTGCTTCCTAGGATCCTCGCAACAAGCACAAGTTCCGTCTGCACAGCTACAGCAGTCCCACCTTCTGCGACCACTGCGGTTCCCTCCTCTACGGGCTGGTGCACCAGGGCATGAAATGTTCCTGTGAGTGTGCCCAGCAGGATATCTGCTGCCCCAGCCCAGATCAGGCGCTAGAGGGCGCTCTCCTTCAACCACAGGGCAATGTCTGAGGTTTAGGGGAGATTTAACCTGGGGTTGGTGAGGGCTGGGCCTGAAATGCTATCCCCAGTTTTGTCCCACCAGGTTGCGAGATGAATGTGCACCGGCGCTGTGTACGCAGTGTGCCCTCCCTTTGCGGTGTGGACCACACAGAGCGCCGTGGACGTCTGCAACTGGAAATCCGGGCTCCCACGTCCGATGAGATCCATATTACCGGTGAGGTTGTGTCTCCTCACTAGCCACAATAATAATAATAAATTATTATTTATTATCTAGATTGGAACCCCAGTCTAGAACTGAGGTTGACTGAGCTCACCCAGGGTGTTCCATACCAGGAACCAGGAATGCACACCCCTCTACAGACCACAGCCTGTATCCCTCACTCTATCCCCACTCTGGTGTCTGGGCTCCATCTCTTCACTCCCTTTCTAGCAGAAGACCTGTCTTGAGCCTCAGTCTTTCAGATATGGTCTCATATAGCCCAGGCTGTTCTCAAACTAGTTATGTAGCAGAGACTGGTTTCGAACTTTGGCCTGTCTGCCTGACTCTACTTCCCAAATGCTGAGTTTCTAGACACGCTAAGTACCCCCCCCCCCCCCCCCCGGCACCCAGTACTGGGGATTCAACCTTGGAATTCACAATGCTTATCAATCACTCTACCATTGACCCCCACCCCCACTCCAGATTTCCAATTAGTGGTTATCGAGAGGGTAGGATGAGAGGCAAGATCTGACTTACCCAAGAGAGCCAGACTCCAAACTCCTGAGTCCTAACGGCAGAAAATATACTGAGTCTGATGGCTGGGTACATGTCCCATGCAACAGGCCTTATGCCCTGGATCTAGGTGGTACAAAGATAAGTCACAGAGAAAGGAGACTGACCTTGAATTATTTTATTTTATTTTTATATCTATTTGGTTTGTGTGTGTGTGTGTGTGTGTGTGTGTGTGTGTATGAGTGAACATCGTGTGTGTAATTGGTACCCATAAAGGCCAAAAGAGGATGTCTGTTTCCTTAGGACGGGAGATATAGATGGTTGTGAATCATCTTGTAGGTGCTGGGATTCAAACTCAGACATTTGAAAAACAAGTGCTCTTAATGGCTGAGCCATCTCTTTGGTACCTTATTATTATTTCGAACATTTATTGATCTATTTGTGTGTGTGTGTGAGTACGCGTGCGTGTGCGTGCGTGTGTATGTGTGTGCACATGTGTGTGCGTGCATGTGCGTGTGTGCGTGCGTGTGTGTGTGTGTGCACGTGTGCGTGTGTGAACATGCGTGTGTGTATGTGTGCCCGCATGCGTGTGCATGCGTGTGCGTGTGTGTGAGTGCATGTGTGTGCATGTGTGTGTGTGCACATGTGTGTGTGTGTGTGTGTGTGTGTGTGTGTGTGTGTGTGTGTGTGTGTGCTCTTCTGTTTCTCAGTGAATGTATGAAGGTCAGAAGATAACTGGCAGGAAGCCATTTTTCTCATACCATGTCAGATCATCAGGATTGGTAGCAGGCACCTCTACCAGTTGAGCCATCTTGCTGGCTGTGGTCCCCAGTTCTTGACTCCTGGCTGTGGGAAGGCTGGGAGCTATTCTTGGGTCTCTAGGTCAAGTCATCCATCCCTGCCTTCTACCTTCAGTTGGCGAGGCCCGGAACCTCATTCCTATGGACCCCAATGGCCTGTCTGATCCCTATGTGAAACTGAAGCTCATCCCAGACCCTCGGAACCTGACAAAACAGAAGACAAAGACTGTGAAAGCCACACTGAATCCCGTGTGGAACGAGACCTTCGTGTTGTGAGCTCTGGGGTTGTGATGCAAGAAAGAGAAGGATTTGAGGGTCTTAGCAGTACACAAGCCCAAGGTGCCAGGGAGGGGTGTATGTCAGGATGGAGGACATCTCTAATAAGAGGCAAGAGAAGGTGGGAGACAGGAATAGGATGATAGAGAGAGGGAGCCGAGAGGCGGGTCTCTGGGTGTTATTTCCCTTCAGTGAGCCCTGCTTGTCAGAATGAGGAGATCAGAGGACAGGTAGAAAACCAGAAAGACAGGACTTACGAGAAGTGGACAGAGGGTGGAGAGGTGGCTCAGTCGTTAAGAGTGAGTACTATTCTTAAAAGGGACTTGGGATCCCAACACCTGCAAGGCATGGCCACTTGTAACTCCAGTTGCAAAGGACCTGATGCCCTTCTTCTGGCATTTACAGGCATCACACACACATGGTGTATAGACATGCGCAGGCAAAATGGTCCTATGTGTACAAAATACTTAAGCTGCAAAGGAAGCACACAGAAACTGGGAGAGCAAGCTGACAGACAAGTGGATATTCAGATAGGTGCTCAGAATTAAGTGAGGAGAACAGGAAATAAAAAAAGGAGGTTCTGAGGACAGTCCAGAGGAAGAAAAGGGAAAATTCTGGGAGTACAGTGGCCCAGGAAGAGAAGGACAGAGGGGCAGGCAGACAAAGGCAATTCCATAGGGAGATAAAACCAACAAGAGGCTGGGCATTGTTGTACATGCCTGCAAAGGTAGCAACTTGGGGGCTGAGGCAAGTTCAAAATTCGCTCAGACTACACAGAGAGACGTCTCAGATAAACAAACAACAAACAAGCCGAAAGAAAGAAAAGCAGAGAGGGAGTAAGTGAGGGGGAGAGGAAGGAGGGAATGAGGAGAGAAGGAAGGAATGAAAGAGGAGGGCAGAGGGGGCAGGTGGAAGGGGAATGATAAGGACAGAGAAAAAAACCAGGACAAGAATACAGAAACTCTGAGAAGAGAGAAAAAAGAACCAGAAGACCATGAGAAGAGCCAAGAATTGGGGTGGGAAGAATGGAGGGAGCTTGTGACAGTTATATTTACGATGTGTGACTGCCCTGTCTTGGGTTCAGAGGTGCTTGGGGTGAGGAAGTGGGACGCTACGACTTCAGCTCCTCACTCTGCTCCTACCTTCCCACAGCAACCTGAAGCCAGGGGATGTGGAGCGCCGGCTCAGTGTGGAGGTGTGGGATTGGGACAGGACATCCCGAAATGACTTCATGGGTGCCATGTCCTTTGGTGTCTCAGAGCTACTCAAGGCCCCTGTGGATGGATGGTGAGGAGCAAGACTGGGCTGGCTGTGTCACCTTCTCCCTCCACATGTGGTCTCTCTTAGGCCACCATCTTTCCCCCCTTTACCTCCCAACATAGCTCCCCCTTCTCTTCTTCCTCCTCTGCTTTCTCCCCCTCTCTTCTTATCTCACTCTCTCTCTCTCTTTCCATCTCTGTGTCGGTCTCTCTGTGTCACTTACGTCCCTTTGGATGTCTCTGCCTCTCCCATGGGTGCCCTGCTTCTCCCACCCCTGCCCGGCCCTGGTCTCCGTCTGTATGTCAGGTACAAGTTACTGAACCAGGAGGAGGGCGAATATTACAATGTACCGGTGGCCGATGCTGACAACTGCAGCCTCCTCCAGAAGTTTGAGGTACCCTGACCGACTGACTGGCTTCCCCAGGGGAGCCCAGCCCAGCCTCCCCAACTACAGAGCTGGCTTTTGCCCTGTATCCCTGGTAGACTACTGGTACTGGGACTACAATTCCCAGAAGACTCCAGGGCTCCTTCCTCAACTCTTAGGGGGTCTAGGCCATAGGGTCTCATGGGAATTGTAGTTCTCCATCCCCATAGCTTTGGGATGTTAAGGGCCCTTGTGGGCCTTTGCAGTAGGGCGATTACCAGTCTTTCAAGGGGCCCTGACTGTGGCTTTTCTTTTCCTCCAGGCCTGTAATTACCCCTTGGAATTGTATGAGGTGAGTATCATTTATCTTTGGATGTATCTTCCCAATTCTTACCTTCAATTCTGAACACAAATGTTGAGCACTTTGTGTTTGTTGAATAAAGTCAGTGACCGTATGAGACAGGGCCACCATCTCTACCCTCAAGACTGAGTGGACAGTGAAGGCTTCTCTCTTTGAATTTGCCCCTTGAGTTTTGCTGTCACTCTGCGGACAAGACATTCCTTTCTCCATCCACACTCTCCCACTGAACACTGTCTCCTGAAGCATGGTGCCAACATAGAATCAGGCCATTCCCTGGGGCTCTTCTCTAATGAAGGAGACAGCCTGAGACATCAGAACGGCAATGTGTTTGATGGTGGAAATAGCTTTAGGCACCAGGGAGCCAGTACAGCCCAAGGGTCAGGACAACTTCCTAGAGAGTGCAGATGGAAGGAAGGAGGACGAACGCAAGAAGAGGAGGGAGGGAGGGAGGCAATAAATAGCCCTCCTTTGCTGTTTCGAAAGACAGCACATCTCTGTGTAACGAGGCAAGCATTCAGTCGTGGGGGATCTCTATGTAACTGACAACAAGACGAAAAAGGTCCCTCTCACATACAAATCACCCATGATGTAAGGCCTGATATAAAATAAGTCAAGTCTGGCCCAGTAGTGCAGGCAAGCAATCCCACCTACTCTGAAGTCTGAGACAAGAAGAGTATAAGTTCATGGCTTGCCATCTACAGAGTAAGTTCAACAGCAGCCTGAGCTATAGAATGGGTTCAAGAATGGCTTGGGCAACTTAGTGAGGCCCCTGTCTCAAAATGAAAGTAAAAGGGAATAGGTGTGTGTGTGTGTGTGTGTGTGTGTGTGTGTGTGTGTGTGTGTGTAGGTGTGTGTGAAATTAGAGCTTAGCAGTTAGGTTCTTATTTAGAAACCCCAAGTGAGGGGCTGGGGGTGTGGCTCCGTGGTAGAGC
>JADRCC010533607.1:0-10765 GCA_019843855.1 Hylomyscus alleni
GAAAGAAAGAAAGAAAGAAAGAAAGAAAGAAAGAAAGAAAGAAAGAAGCTCGAAGGAATGGCACATGCCTTCAAACCCAGCATTTGGGAGGCAGAGGCTCTAGGAGTTGAAAGGCCAGCCTGATCTACATAGAACATCCCAGGCCAGCCAGGGCTACATGAGACCCAGTCTTAAATAAAAGAGAGAGGGGGGGGGGGGGGGAAGGAGAGGGGGAGGGAAGGAGAGGGAGGGAGACGGAGGGAGAGGGAGGGAGGAAGGGAGAGAGAAACCAGAAATGGTATAAGAGGAAGGGTGGGGAGATTCGGAGCCAGGATGGTGCCTCCTCCCACCTCCTCCCTCACTCTTTCAGGTTCTGTCCAGCCAGAGGTCACCAGGACCCTGATGTGATGATGGCTGAACATCTCACAGCCAGAGACCATCACAGTCACACAGGCACACGTGGGGTGCGGGAGCAGAGTGAGGCAGGCAGCCTCCTTGTTGAAGCGCAGCTTGGATGCGGCCCAGCTGCCCATCCATGAGCGGCACCACGCAGCCACAGAAGCCAAGGAGGCAGCTCTTTCTGGAGCCTTGTGGGTCTGTGAGATGTATTTTTAAGTGGAAAAGGGTAGCAGTGATGAGCGACGAGCGGCGTGTAGAGTCGGTACCTCGTGTGAAAATGGAGAGGAGTTTATAGCTACACATACTTGCTGCTTCTCCCTGCTTGTCTGGATGCAGACCCAGGAAAACCCGTGACACCGACTGCTTCGAGGGAGGGGAAGCAGGTGGCTGGGGATGGAGGACAGTGGAGAATACTCACTGTTTCTTTCGTTTGTCTTTTAATTTTAGAATCGTATGAGTGTATCACCTATGGAAAACACCCGTGAGTTTTAAAATTAGCACTGGATAGATGTGTGTTTGTCAGAGACAGGTCACAGCACTCCTAAGGTCCTCAACAAACGGTATGATCTCAGAAGATGGTCCAAGAGCATGTCCCCTAGGGGCCGTGGGGTCCTGGGAGACATGCCTTAACTCCTGAGTCACAACTACAAAATGAGGAATGATACCTGATGTACAGGCATGCTACGAAGACAACCAGAGGGGGGTCAGGGGTATGAACTGTAATGTACAGAGGCCAGAGGGTGTAAACTTTAAGATGCAGCCACTCTGGGGTATGTGTGCATGCACGCATGTGTGTGCCAGCGTGCACATGTGAGTGTACACAGCCACTCTGGGGTATGTGTGCATGCACGCATGTGTGTGCCAGCGTGCACACGTGAGTGCACACACTTGCTCTTGTGATTTCTGTGAGTCTCTCGATGGACCTGGAGCTTGCTATTTTGACTGGACTGGCTGGCCAGAAGGTCCCCAAATCTGCTTGTTTCTGCCTCCCCCACCTGCCCTTATGCTGGGGTTACAAGCACACTGCCACACCTTTCATTTTACACGGGGTCTGGGGATCCGAACTCAGGTCCTCATGTTTGCATACCCACCGAGCCTTCTCCAAGCCCACAAAAACCCTCCTTGAAGGGCATGCATGGGCCTCCCTCCCTCCCAGTCTCCTCACGACTCCCCAAAGCTGCTCGGAAGGAGTCTGTGATCAGTTCCGAACTTGCTCCTGATTCCTCCAGACCCGAGAGCATCTCTCAGGTGGCCCTGCCTCCTGCCACAGCTATAAGCCACACACGCTGTGAGCATCCTGTGAGCATAGGCTCAGCCGCCAGTCACCACCAGCAGCCATCAACCTCCCTCCATCATTGGTCTCCCTCCCAGGCTCCTCTGCACCCCCACCCCCCACCCCGTGATCTCATCCAGTCCTGAGCCTTAAAATACCAGCAGCCACATTTCCCTTGGAGTAGACTCGCTCTGCTAGACGGCTAAGAGACGTTCGTTGCCTCCTGACTTTTCCTACTCAGTCTGCGAGCCCTCCCAGGGTGGCTCAGGCCTGCACCTCCTTCACCCTCAGAACCTAAGGTCAGGGAGAGAACATCTTCACTCAACGCCATGGCCGTGCTCTGGTCCTCGTTCCAAGCTGGCGTGGTCCTATTCTTACCTCACGGGGAGCTGAGGAGCAGGTCCGCGGGACAGGAAGCTGAATGCTCCGTTCCACATCCCCACAGCTTTGAGCTCAACCCACAGCCTTCTCCTGGCCGTCCCAGTCAAGGATTCCTATCATTCCCCAGCTGTAACTCCAGGGCTCCCCACATTCACAAAAGTAAACTCTGGGCCCAAGTAAGGTTGTTCCCTCACCATTGACTTTGCCCCAGTTCCCTACCCTACCCCTTGCCACGCAGCCGTACGGCCTTTCTCCCTGTCCTGCCTAACACATCAAGCCAGCCAGCCCTGAGAACTTTGCCCCGACTGTTGGTATCCTTCTCACGGAAGGTCTGTGGATTCTTAGCTCCCAGCCCCCTCCCGCTGGAGTTTTAACTGAGGCCTTAGGCTTAAAGGTGCCCCGTACTTTGCCACCGTGTCCTCTTCCTTCAGCCATTATCAACATTGGTCCATCCATGCGAGGCTCTTGACTGTTCACCCTGAGTCCCGCAGCCTGGCATGCAGTCAACGCTTCACATACGTCTGGCAGGGGACAAGGACATGAGATCTGTGCAGCTTGTCATAATTCCCGTGAAGGGCCTGAGCAGGGCGATGTCACGGGATGTGACAAGCTATTTTTGATGCTGTAATGAGGGAGCAGAGGTGGCCCCAAGCACAGACCAGGAGGACCTTCTGTGCCATTGTATCATAGGACACGGCACAGTAGCTGTGAACAGGGGAGACAGGGGACAGGACGGGTCTCAAGTCTCAGGCCTCCACAGAATCCTGTCCTTAATGTCCTAGGGCAAAGAGGGGTGACAGCCCCAGGATCCTGTGCTGTAGGGAGAAGCTTGAAGAACAATGGTTTGGGAGGTGGGGTAGGGACTAAGGGAGAGGGCACAGCAGACAGGGACTTCAGAGGGTGAGGGACTGTGGTCACATCCCAATATCATTCAGCAATAGTCAAGGGACTGTGACTAAGAGAACATTTACCTGTTGGTTGAGTGACTCATAGATTCAGATCATCTTCCACTAGCTCTAGCCAACCGACCAACCCATCCATCCATCCACCCACCCACCCACCCACCCATCCATCCATCCATCCATCCATCCATCCATCCATCCACCCATCCATCCATCCATCTATCCATCCATCCATCCATTTACCACCTAACAGCAACCTGAGGTGGCTTAGCTCAGCACCTGCCTTCCTGTCTAGCATGTCTGCAGCAATGCCCTGGAGGGTGCGCTGTGAGTAGCGATATTTTGAGTACCCACTATGTGCTGTGGGAGAAGCAATTAGTTCTGAGCCGAGTATGGTGACACTCATCTTTTTGTTTGTTTGTTTGTTTTTTGAGACAGGGTTTCTCTGTGTAGCCTTGGCTATCCCGGAACTCACTCTAGTCCGGGCTGGCCTCGAACTCAGAAATCCGCCTGCCTCTGCCTTCCAAGTGCTGGGATTAAAGGCATACAACACCACTGCCTGGCGGTGATCTTTAATCCTAGCACTCGAGAGCCAGGCAGTGGTGGCGCATGCCTTTAATCCCAGGACTGGGGGGGGGGGGGTTGGGGGGGGGGGGCAGAGGCAGGTGGATTTCTGTAAGTTCAGGACAGTCTGAGCTACACAGTGAGACCATGTTTCAAAAAGAAAAAGAAAGAACACATGCACTCTGAGCAGGCCTGCTCAGGCAGATCTTGTCAAGTGTCTGGAGCCAAAACAAGAGCCAAAGAGTCTACCCAGTCAGGGGCTTAAGAGAGGGTTCCTGTAAAGATGTAGGCGTTCTAGAATGCAGAAGAAGCTGGACAAGACGGAGCTTGGAATTCAGCTCAGGTAGGACTGAGGCCCTGGGGCCAGCTGGTTTCAGGGGGTTGGGGACCCAGGTTCGGTGGGCGGCCAGGCATAGGAGAGGAGGATGCTTCAAGGCAGCACAGCAGTTTCCTAGAGGTCTGGGCACTGGAGCCGAGGGTCTGGGGAAAAGGAAACCATATATATGTAGAAGCTTCTAATAGTACTGTCTCCAAGATCTTCTAATAGTACTGTCTCCAAGTACTGTCTCCAACCCAGGGCATTGACCTTTCAGATCCAAACAAGACCCAGAGTAAAAGCAACATACAGTGTGTAGTGTATTGTTTGTAAGCATGCACGCACATGCACACACACATACACATACTTGTGTGCACGCACCCAGAAGCGCGCACATACCAGTGACATCCTAAAGCACTCCTTCCACCTCACACATGCCTTGTATTTTAGTGTTGTCCAGGTCAGGCCCCGACTGCAACTTGGTTATCGCTCTGTAGCCCAGGCTGGCCCGGAAGTCACCACATAGCCCAGGCTGGCCTTAAACTTGTAGCAGTCCTTCTGCCTTTACCCCATCGAAGGGTTGGGATTACAACTTTGAGCCACCAGTCCCAGATCTTCCCTTACATGACTTGAAAAGCCCTGCTCTGAAGGGTGATGAGGGCTGAGAAAGAGCAGAAACTGGGAGTGGGATTTCCCTCAAAAGCCAAGAGCGGTGGTGGGGCCCTGGCGTCACAGCAACTGAAGAGGTGGAGGCAGAAAGAGCACAAAGGTCAACAGGAAATGCAGAGTTCAAGACAGTCTAGGTACCTTGCTTGTGACCTGGGGTTCTTCCCAAACAAGCAAACACCTACAGGCACGCCATGGGCTCTGGGAGGCAAAGACATAGAGACCTCACTGGAGGCCATGTGAATACTTGAGACAACGGAACATTTGTGAACGCCACACTGCAGTTCCCACAATACGTTTCTTTGAGCTCTAGGTCCATCCTTTGCCAGGACTCTCTGCTGTCCCTCACTGTCCCTCAGCAGATGCCATTCAGTGTTTGCTCACAGACCTCCTAGGGCGGGTAGCCCGCTTGACTGCAAGGAGTGAGGCTCAGCTGGTTGAGGGGTTCAGTTAAGGACTTGGGGACCCAGGACAGCCCTGAGATGTGATCTTGGCCTCTCTGCCCTAGCTGTACCCTCTTCTCTCCTGTTCACTGGTTGTCTGATGTCTGGGGGGTAGCCCTGGTGCCCAGCTAGGACTTCTCCAAGGTCAGGTAGCTTTGATCTGCAGCTGCAAAGCCAGGTGCCCACTCAATGTCTAACCTACTACTGCAGGTCTGAGGGCAGGAAGAGAGAACCGGGGTGCGAGGGAAGGAAGGGCTCAGCGGGGTGGGAGGAACAGACCAGACGACTAGAGACAGGGTATCTATCTGTAGGGAATGCTTTCTGTCTGTGCCCCACTGACCCCTATCCTGTCTGTCCCTAGACCAATGACATTTCAACATAGGCAGAGCAGAAAGGAATCACACAGTGGAGTGGGAAGAGGCCAGATGAGGAAGCCTGGGCTAACTCTTCTACGTCCTTGAGATAGCAGGACCCCAGCCCCACAGGACGCCTAGCCCCTCCCGTCCCTGCACCAGTGACAGAGAAGGCTACACAGAGAAAGCTAGACTCACCTCACGGTCCCGGTGTCCCCACCTGAAGCCCTTGCTTCACAGAGTTCAGAAGCCCGCTCAGAGTGACAGTGGCCCAGTGAAGGTCACAAAGGATTGTGAGTGGCTGAGCCTTCCTCCTACCACTGTGACAGGCTCTGCTTCTTCCCTTGTCCCCTATCTATGGACTTGCCCAGGAACGGCGGCGCATCTCCCCTCCCCTGGTCCTCAAAGACACAGGCACCTGAAAGAGGGCTAGGTGTCAGGGGCCCAAGAGGCCCTCGAGCAGATCTGTTCCAACTCCACCACCTTCACTAGTCAAATCGATACCAGGCAAATAGTCCCTGGGCCATTTGTCCCAGGGGAGCTGCTAGAGGAAAGAAAGACACAGGAGCCAGGCAGGCTAAAGCAGAGGTGACATTTCTCTTCAGCCCACCTGCGACTGCACACCCCAGTTCATCACTGCCCAGCTGGAGGCCCCACTGGGCCCCCAGGCAGCTTCAACCCATGCTCTCAGTGGTAGGTCGCCATGACGACGCCACCTCTCCCAGCATGGCTCTTACTGGGGTGGGGAATACAGAAGTTCACCTTTCTTGATAGCCTGATGGTATGTCTTCCCAGGGACACTTCATCTCACCCTGCCTGCTGAGGCTGTGTTCTAGCTAAGGATTGACCAGTCAGCCACAGAAAGAAGGAGAGAACCCTAGGGGAAGGGCAGAGGGGGAGACACAGTGCTGGGGAGCAGAGCCAGGTTGGTGGCAGGAAGACCAAATAAGAGAGGGGTCTTGGACTTCTGGGGCTGGCACTTATGTAGGTCTAGAAGATATACCTGTGGCGCCTGGGGCAAACTCTTATTACCAAGCTTCAGTTTTCTCACACGAAAACAGGGGTGCTTTGCTTGTGGGACAGTGTGGGGCACTGACTGAGACTACTAAGAAGTCTAGCATCTCCTGCTATTCCCCCAAGACATCCTGTAAGGGCTGTAGCTATATGTAGCTCAGTTGGTAATGACTGCCTAGTGTGGATGAAACAGATCCCAGCACTGCATAACCCAGACGTGGTGGCTCGCACCCGGAATCTTAGCCCTCAGGAAGTGGAGGCAGGAGAATCAGAAGTTCGAGGTCGCTCTCTGCTACACACGATCTCCGTGTCACCAAACAATAGCACGGCTCTTGAGTGCACCTGCTGCATGCAGGTGGTAGGTGGCTCTGAGGAGGCTGGGGTGAGAGACCTGCAGGGGCAGCGGCCCAGACCCAGAGCCCCTCATTTCCCCTGGTCTGAGTGTCCTGAAACAGAACCGTGGCCTCAGATCAGCCAACACTCATGTATCCGGTCCCACACATCCCCAGCGGCCATGTTCTCACATGGAGCCTCAGTTTCCCCTTCTATGAATGACAAGCAACCATGTCTTACGTCTCACTGGTTCACTCCGGAACCAGAGAGCCTTCTGTGAGGGACAGATGTTGCACAGGCCTTTAGAAGTAGGGGGTCAGGATCCAGAGCCCCCCGCCCCCATGCCTTACCCCACCCACTACCCAGGAGCAGAGTGCGCGCCTGCAGGAGCGCGCGTGCGTGCGTGTGTGACTCAGGCTCTATTCATAGCTCAGCTCCGCCAGCTGCAATGTCACAGGCAGAGGGGCCTCGGCCCATGTTATTATTACAATTACCATGTGAATTAAAAGTTTGAGCAGCGATCAGCCCACGTCGCCAGGGAAGAGGGAGCAGGAGAAAAATAAAGATGAAAAAGAGAAGAAGGGCTGGGCCTGGAGATCCCCCCACACCCCAAGAAAGGCTGAGGTGCTTGGCCCGAGGAGGCTTATCAGCTCTGCCAGCACCCAGGGTTCCTGCCTGCCCTTTCCAGGGCCCAGGGACCCCACAAGGAGGGAGGAACACTGAGAGATGACATAGCTCAGTGACAGTTACTCAGGGGCGAAGAGATTTTCCTTTCCATGACTTTATCACCTTGTGAGGCAGACCAAGCTCAGAGAGGGCAACTCACTGACCTAAGATCACACAGAACTACAACTAGGAGGTTATCGTCGCCTAGACGGTCTCTTGTCACACAGGTTTCTCACTCCACAGCCCCAAACCCCATCAGGATGTGATGCTGATGTCTGCAGGTGATCTGGGGGCAAGGCACAAAGACTATAAACAGGACCTGCCTGCTTCCTCTGCTCCGTGGAATGGCAGAATCGGACTCTCCTGGAAGTCCCAGCATGGAATCAACAACTCAAGATTCTGTCTCCTCCTTCTCCTCCTTCTTCTTTTGGTTTTTTTTTTTTTTTCCCCCGAGACAGGGTTTCTCTGTGTAGCCCTGACTGTCCTGGAACTCACTCTGTAGACCAGGCTGGCCTCAAACTCAGAAATCCTCCTGCCTCTGCCTCCCAAGTGCTGGGATTAAAGGCGACCCGCCCAGCTAACAAGATTCTGAATCCACATCCCCATGTTGTGGCACCGTCCTCCCCAGGCCCCTCTCCCTCACCCACGGGTGCAGGGGACAGAGTCCCAGGCTAGAGAACGCCCAGCTGAATTCTGATGCTCTGCTAGCATTGGGCACGGCTTGTCTTTCCGACTATAAAATGAGCTCTTCCCAGCGGTTCATGATTGTGTCTGTCTCCAGAACGGAGCCCCCAGGGATCCCTGAGGGGGTGTCAGGCTGTGGGGGCGACTAGACCATCTCCTGCCAAACCCCAGCCCAGGGGAGGAATATTTTCCGCTCTTTCTGGGGAAGCCCTAGAGACGGCCCCCGGGGAATGAGATCAGTCTAAAGTCAAACCCGGTCCCTCCATACTTGCTTGCTGTGTGACCTTGGACAGGTAGCACAGTCTCTCTGGGCTACAACTCCATCTGTACGATGGGGACAGTACAGTATCAATGGAGGGCTGCGATGAAGATGAAAGATGAGGAATTTGCTGAAGCCTGTAGCCTCATACCTGGTCAGGCAGGCAGGCAGTGGATGAGCAGTACACGTGGCCTTCTAGAACATCTTTGGGAGATATCAAAGACCCAAGGATTCCCATGGTGGAATGAGCTGTCATTCACTGTCACCCATGAGGTGACAGTCACCAGGCAGGAGGGCCAGTTCAGTCTGATCAGCCCTAGGAGAAGGGTACTCACTCGCTCACCAAACCTCGGGTACTCATTTTTCTCAGCCCCCTGGGATAACAGGCCACCTATCTGGCTGACTCTGGGTAACTTGGCCAGTTCAGTCCTTGTCACTAAGCCTGTCTTCCCGTCTATAAAAATAAGTTCTTCTCCCAGAGGATCCCTGAGGGGGTGTCATGTTGTTGGGGGCAACTAAACCATCTCCTGCCTAAAACTCAGTCAGGGAGAGGAATAATCTAGAATGGAATATTCTAGAATGGACCGTAACATTTTAGCCTAACCCTAAATTCAGCTTGTCCCTCACAGGGAAGGCCTGAGATTAGTTTGCAAATGAGTTCTAAAGGAATCCCACCAAGGAGACCAAGTAATGGATAAGAGCAAAGTCACTGATGGTGGCCATGGGTAGGGATGCAGGAGAGGAAGAGGAGAGTGTGATGCCAGAGCTAGCCCCTCAGGGCTCCTGTTCTGCCTGGCCAAAGTAAGAAGAAGATATCTCTTGTCTGCCTGCTTCCAAGAGGGGACTGAGAACCAGGAGCCAGAGCTCTGCTTCCTCTGCTCCTAGGCCGTCACTGTGGCCCTGGGACCCACTTCCCCCTGAGGGCCCCAGTTTTCACTCTTGTACAATGACAGCATCGGATCAATGGTACAAGTGCAACGCCTCTGAATGTGTGAAACCATCCCCCCACACCACCTGTCCCATGAAGGCCAGGCTGGCCTGCCCCCCATTTCTGGCCATCATGTGGAAGGCCATAGGACTCCTATTTATGGGTGGCTTTGAAGCCAGAGTCTTGCCCTTGCTCCCGTAGCACAACTCCTATCCAGGGTCCAGGTAGTGACCTTGAACATACCCATTTCACAGGTAAGGATATGGAGGCATAAGAAGGGAAGCTGCTGTTCAAGGTCACAGGGTCCATCCAGGGGCCCTGAAGAGCCAAAGTGGCCCCTCTCAGGGGAATCTCCAATACTACAAAGTGGTCAACATTCACTATACAGATGTAGATTCTACTACACAAGGGGATCTGCCCAAGGTCACATGGCCAGGCAATGACACACCAAGTCCTGAGAACTCTCTGGTCTCAACTCGCCAGGGAGCCAGCAACAGGGCCCGACTTCCTGCCCCAGTCGTAGGACCTCCCCAAGGTTGGAGTACTGGTCCCACCTCTAGGCTACGCATGCATGGCCTTCCCCAAACTCCCCCTACATCTAACACTAGGGTAAGAAGAGCAAACAGGAGACAAGCGAGAAAGTTGCAGTCTGGCTGCTGCCCTTCCACTCCCAGCCTGGCCCCGGCCGGTCCTTGGTCCTTCCCCTCCCTCCCCCAGTGCAGGGGGATCAGGCACTGATGTAATGCACTCAGCTTCCATCCCCGTGCCAATCTCAGAAGAGAGACGACAGATTGCGTGAGCCAAATTTGGCATCCTAGGGGGAGAGGCATGAAGAGTGGGGATGTGGAGGAAAAGAGAAGCCTGGGAGGGACCAGAGAAGCCCCCTGCCCGGCAGAGCCCCTGGGTGCCTCTGTCACTTCTTACACCTCCATTCTTACCCAGCCTGTCTGGCCCTCACCGTTCCCCCCACCTCCCCCCCGGCAGGCCGGCCAGCCTAACCCACCACGGACCCTCCAAGCCTGGGTGCTGCCAGTCTGCCCTCCCCCACCACGACACACTGCTCCAGCTCCATTCCCATTGCTTGTTTCCTGGTTACCACGTTGCTGGTTGTCATGTCGCTTACATGTCCTCGTGACTCAGTGGTCCCCGCAGAGGGGCCCCCTCCTCCTCACACCCCCCTTAGCACTCGCCCCCGCCTCCCCCAGATCCACATTAAGAACCAGCCCGCCCTGTGTAAGCCCACACAGTTCCTCCTCCCCCTCCCTCTCATCCTAAGCCCCGAAATCTTCCCACAGCATCCTAGAGTGACTTAGTCCTCCCATCCACAAACGGCTCTCGAGAACCTGCATGCCTTGGCTCTGCAAGCTTTTCCCAGGGCCCTGACACTGTCTGCAAGTCACTGACGTTGACACGAAGTCCCACTCTCCACTGGTACAAACTGTGACTCAGACAAGTCAAGCTAACTGCCCAAGGTCACCCCAGGAGAAGCCCACGGACATTTCTGTCTGGCCAGTCACCTCTCTATTTTCCCCAGGGAGATGTTTCTTTAAGGGTAACACAGGGGATCATTAGGTACAGTGCCCAAGTCCCAGGTCCCCCCCCCCC
>JADRCC010533613.1:0-11650 GCA_019843855.1 Hylomyscus alleni
GGTAAAACAAAACAAAACAAAAGTTCAAGGTCTTGGTGCTCAGTCCAAGGGGCTCCATGTGTTGGGACACCAGTGGCAGGTTCTCTGCCTCCCTAGCCTGCACCTGGGCCACCTCCTGACCCCTGGCTACAAAAGCAGGGAGGGGCAGGAGCCAGCACAGGACCCGAGTGGGCAGCGTCTCATATATATTATATAATATATATATATTATATATATATATAATATATATATATTTTGTTTTTTTGAGACAGGGTTTCTCTGTGTAGCCCTGGCTGTCCTGGAACTCACTCTGTAAACCAGGCTGGCCTCCAACTCAGAAATCCGCCTGCCTCTGCCTCCCAAGTGCTGGGATTAAAGGCGTGCGCCACCATCGCCTGGCTTAAGACATATTTTTATTACATGTGTGCACCTGCCACTCTGAGGAGTCAGCTATGTTTGCAGTATTATGAGGATCTGGGGTTGATCAGGTTCTCAGGCCTGTATAGCAAGTACGCTGAGCACTCTCCAACCTCAAATGCTGGTACACCACCAGCATCCGAAACCATTTCTCCCTACCCAGGGACTAAGAAAGGGTGGGGAGGGGACTCAGAACAGCCAGGAGTTTATGTTACCACGGGTTAGACAGTCCACAGGCTTTTCCTTGTTGTTTTAAAACATCTTCTTTCCATACCCCAACTTCCTCACTTGTACTACCTGGATACTCTGACACAGCTTCCCCACTACCCAGCCATGTGCATTTCATGGACATAATCCAAAATGCTTGGGGAAAGTCATGGAACTAAGAAGAAGTCTCAAGGACTCCATACAGTAACAGCACTGCTTCCACAGGGGTTCCACGGCTTTGAGTTTATTCCTGTCAAAGCACTCAACTTTTTCAAGTATTATTCTCTTTCAGCTACACAGTAAACTTTTTTTTAGCATGTGTTTGTGTTGCTGGGTGTACACGTCACTGTGTGTGACAGTGCCCTCTCCTGGGTACTGAGAGTAAGTTCTCTTCCATTGTTGTGGGTCCCAGGAATTAAACTCAGGCTTCTCTTCAAGTGTCCTTAACCAACACTTTTGTTGTTTTTGTTGTTGTTTTGTTTTGAGATGGAGTCCTACCACAGAGCCTTGACCTTGTAATTCTCTGCCTCTATTTCTAAAGTACAGGGATCATGAGCAAGCATGACCATATCTCAGGTTTTATGAGGCTCATGATGATCTTGAACTCCTGCTCCCCTGCTTCCACTTCCCAAGGTCTGGGACTTGAGACAACAGCTCGCCAGTCCAGCACACTTCTAACGGGCTCTCATCCCACTGGGATTACTGTTCAGCAGGACAAACTTTTGAGACGTATCACAAGCCCCTGGCTAAAGGAGAAGAGAGAAAGGCTGAAACATCTCAAACAGTTACAAATCCACCTGGGACTCTTCTGATTCAGACACCGAGAGCTGACCCCTCCCCAGAATACTGGCCATTTCAGACAGCTCTGTCTCCTGCACTTCCCTCTAAAAGGCTTTTAGAGGCAGGGTGTCAGGAAGGCAGGGGAGGATGTGACGTGGGGCTAGTCACTCTGCTTTCTGCTGGCCAGGAACAGAAAGGCCAGCTTCTTCTGCTTATTACTAACAATTCACACTTCTCCCACACAGACACAGAACTTAGGAATGGAAACTGAAGAGAAAAGAACGAAAGGGGCCCCATTTTTGCTGAGCCTGGACTAAGCTTTGGGGGTTAGCACACCATTTAACCAAGTTCCCTGAATCTCTCATTTTACATAAAGTGACATTTTTGCATTAGCTATGAAGGACAGGCAGGAGCCAGCAAAGGCTACTAGTCATCTGTGTGCCACCATTCCTGCTCCCTCTCCCAGTGTGATGAGCCTTGTCAGAGCCCACACCAACCTTCCCTTCAGTCACACCTTGAGGATTGCTCTTCACCTCCCAAATCCCAAGAAAACACACCGAGTGCTTCATGATAGTTCTAGTTTTGGTTTTTTCCATGGGTATTTTTTGTTGTTGTTTTATTTCGAATACTGAAAAGAATTCCCCAGGGCTCTGTGGGGCTCCCCATTCACTGCCCTTCTCCACACAGCAAACCTATTTCAAGGACAGCATTTTTTTTTTTTTTTTTTAATAAGGAACAATTCATACTGAATCCTCAACTTGTTCTGAAGAACCAGGGAAACCTTGTCTGCTGTAAAGAGCACAATTCCTTTTCTCTTGAGACTACGTCACTAGCCATATTCAAAGAGTGCATCTCTCTTCAGAGTTGAACCTGAACCCTTACCATGGTCTACCGATGATCCCTTCACCTTACAGCCATCCACAGCAACCCGAGGTTCAGGAGAACGATAGGAAACTTCTTTTTTTTATCAGTGATAAACCCTCACTCACTCACTTTCCCACAAGTCTTTGCTCCACCCTTTCAACTCCACCCTTGGGATCTCAATGA
The DNA here is from genome assembly GCA_019843855.1 of Hylomyscus alleni. Lineage (NCBI taxonomy): Eukaryota > Metazoa > Chordata > Mammalia > Rodentia > Muridae > Hylomyscus > Hylomyscus alleni. The sequence continues at coordinate 2,431 of JADRCC010533613.1, forward strand.
GTTTTCTTTCAACAGTTATTTGGAAAAAAAGGTAAAACAAAACAAAACAAAAGTTCAAGGTCTTGGTGCTCAGCCCAAGGGGCTCCATGTGCTGGGACACCAGTGGCAGGTTCTCTGCCTCCCTAGCCTGCACCCGGGCCACCTCCTGACCCCTGGCTACAAAAGCAGGGAGGGGTAGGAGCCAGCACAGGACCCGAGTGGGCAGCGTCTCACGATCTGGTGGAGCCCCAGGAAGCATCATTCAACTTGGCCACTGTGGACGAACATAGAAGAAACAAAAAACAAACAAACAAACAAAAAAAAAACACTGTCAAGTAAAGGGGAAAAACTCGTGAATTCCATCCCAGTCTTGACCCCATGGTTTCTCCAAACATTTCACTAGACTACCTTATATATGCCTGAATATTAATTATAAGGAAGTAGAAAAATAAAAAGAAAATTTTCGTCTTTCCCTAACCATAAACAGAATGTTTTCTGCCTTTCTGATATACTCATGGTAAGCAGGAAGACAATTCTTTTTTTTTTTTTTTTTTTTTTTTTTGACAATTCTTGAGACACCAAATAACTGGAGGTTTCCTAGTGAAGGGCTCACGGCAGTCACACAGTGCACAGCCACCAGTAGCAATGAAGAGGACTCGAGGAATCTCAGCACTGAGGTGCTGACTGGCAGAGGCTAGGTTCAGACCACATACACGTTTGGAGGGGATTAAATAGCCTGGATTTAATCAAATACATTGAGATTTTGAAATGACCCTTCCATGCTAAGAAGCAAGCCTGTGAAGTGCGGCTTTTTTCCTTGGCATCAAAGAGTGACACTACTTGGCTTTGATTTCCTTTCACCTCCTCATCCCTATCTCCAGCCCAGTGTATGTGAACACACTAACTACTGCATATATGATTGGAGGTTGAAACTAGGGTCTCCTGCATGTTAGGAAAGTATTCTACATATGAACTACATTCCTAGCCCTATCTTTGCTTTTTATTTTGAGACAGGGTCTCACTAAATTCCCAAGGCCAGCTTTGAACTCACTCTGTAGCCCAGGCTACTAGCCTTGAAGTAGCAAATTATCCTGCCTCAGTTTATTGAACAGCTTGATTTCCCTATTTCTCCAGTCCTTTCCTAAAAACCAGACACATTGTGAGCATCAGCTTTGAAGACACAAAACTAACCAATAGAGAAGGCAGCTCAGACAGGGGAGAAAAAGGTACAGAATTTGAGAAGATCGGAGATGAAGAAAACGTACAAAATTATATATATATTTATATATATAATAACATGACATATCTATGTACAACAATGGCTGGGACACTGAAGAAACTATACAATGATGTTCAGCTTTGTCCCCTTCCCACATGGACTTCTGATTAAGGATGACAGCATGAGAAAATGGAGCAAAAAACACAAAAATTATATACAATTACAAATGAGAGTCAAGGAGTTTGGGGGCCAGGGAGACCAGGGATCCTGCTCTCTCCACTCCTTCCTCACCAACCTATTTCTACTCAATCTGAATGATGGCCAGAGACCTGGGCAGCGGCCAGTCAGGAGAAGAGCATATTTACATGTCTTTCCCCCTAACACACACATCCACAAACTCAACAGACATCCTAAGGGCACACTGGAATCTGTAAAGAGGAGAGAGACTGCACCATCCTGTTCTTTTGAGCAGTTCTCACTCTGGCCCTCTCTGCTGATGATGAGCAGGTGGCATTCAGTAAGATCCAGGCCAAACTAGTGATGACACAGCAAGACAGGCTGCTGCCTCCCTCCCTGCACCCTCTTTCCAGCCTCCACCAGTGAGTCATCTGCTAAGGACCAGATGCTCCAGCTGGCAGTAGCTCTAAGCTCTGGGGACCAGCTCCCTTCATCCCTTCTTCCTCCATGCCTAACATACACCTAGTGTCTGGCTACATTTGAAGCGTGATGCCATGTCAATGAGCCTGTCTATCTCTTCAGGCCCATCCATTCTGCTGCCAGAGCAGGTTTGTAGCAGCTAGGGTCAACAGCAGACCCAGGAAAGTGGGCAGAGTCAAGACACATCCAGAGCCAGACTTTTCAGGTCTGTTCTCCATCTCTCTCAAAAAGGCTATGATACCTATGAGATTGTTGTTGGAAGCTATGGTCCTTAAATCTCAAACTCTCTCTCTCGTCCCATGTAGCACTTCTGGCTTTACAGAGCTGGGGCTCAGCCACGGGCCTGCCTCAATTTTGGTTTTATGATGAGCAGAGGGTATGGCAGGTGTAGGACATAGAGTCAGAATTAGCCCACACGTGTTTCCTTCTGTTACAGATGAGGAACAGAATCCAGAGAGGCTACGGACCAGGCCAAGCTCACAGCTCAGTGCTGCTGACCTGACAAGAACTATAGCCCAAGTATTTCAACTCCTAAACTCTTTCCATTATCCCATAATACTTTCAAAAAGCAACATGCTGGAAGAGAAAAGATACCATTTTTTTTTCAAAAGTAGCTAACGTCCATTAAACTTTACATTCCTTGAGAAGCAGGGCAACTGTTGGAGGAACACAGCAGAGGGGTTAGGTGGGCCCTGTAGTTTTAAGCAAGCAAATCCCCTCTCCTTTGAAGGTACCCTAAACACACGATGGGAACACCAAGCACAGAGGCCTAAGGGACAACACACTTAGAAGCACAGAGAGCGTCTCTTTCACTCTACCTTTCCCAACATATCAATTCAGCCTCGGGACACTGACCCTGTCACACAGCTCCATGACAGCCTGTGCAAGGACTTGCTCCTCCAGCAGGAGGACTCGCATCTTCCACATTTCTCACCACAGGAAAAGCTGCAGCGCTCTGCACTCCTAGTCTTTCCTACTCTTGGGTCTCTACTGGGCTATCGTGAGGGTGTACAAGTTTCAATTTACCCAAAGAAATGAACTCAGAGCCCCTCTTCAACCTAAGCCCCCAGAAGAATGTCTTCCCTGGATGGCAAGCTGAGCTCTGACTAGGTGCCCATTCCCTGCCTACAATATATAAAAGTCCAGTGGGTGAGGAAGGGGAAGAGAGGGGCCCAGGTTACCCCGCAAGCTTGCTGGTGACGAGCGAGGACTTTCTCTGGGGCAGGTCCTGTGGGGTGGGGATGTGGTCACCGGTCACCAGGTTCTTGTCTGCTCCTGCACTCGGCAGCTGCTTGTTCTTCATCTTGGCTTTGGCCATGTTGTAGTCTCCTGAGTCAAAGTACTTTTGCTAAGAGACAGGAGGGAGGTTTAGATGAATGTGCAACTTTGGTGTTCTCCAAAAGCAGAGGCTCACTGTCTACCATCAGCATCAGCTCCCACCTGATTCAGCTAAGCATTCCCCATGCACACAGTCCACGTTACTCACTTGAATGTTCATTTCTCGCATGCTCTGACCTTGTCAGAATATAAGCAGTTTCCTGGCAGAAACATGTACCCTTTGTCGCTGAAGGAGCAGTTATGTCCCTAAGTGACAACCCCTGTATCTTCTGTACCTTACTCAGTACAGGAAGGTTCAATTACAATCACTTACTTCATCATAACAGCTAGGTGGCAAAGCAATACCTTGGTGCTGGGGAAACGCAGGAGTAAGACTCAAGAAGGGTCAATCTGGGTGTACCAGCAGCCAGAGACCAAGCAGAAACTGGCTACCAGAGTTAGAAATTATTCTCGGAGCAGGAATAGGACCTGGGCTTGCTCACCAGGCAGTGTGCTTTCCAGACTCCCACCACTCCCACACATGTTCCCTGGTGAGACTGCCTGCCTACGCCAGGCTCAGCATCACTCCGTCATCTGTGACTATGACTGAGCACCTGGGATTCTCCATAGGAGGCTGCGTCTCTCTCCATCTCATCCTCACACTGCAGCTCTATCTGCTGTCAGCTCATGGGAGGGAGAAACCTGACCACGAAGGGGACGGCTGTGAAGGCAGACCTCCACTGCTGAGGAAGGCCGTTCCAGCTGTTTTGTTTCTTCACTTTTGTCTTATAGGTTGAACCCAGGCTAGACAAGTGCTTTCCCATGGAGCTATATCCTCTACCATTCTGTACAGAAAAAAGAATTGTCTCTGTGTTACTTTTTTTTTTTTTTGAGACAGGGTCTCAAAAAACCTTGGAACTCACTATGTAGACCAGGCTGGCCTTTTTGTTTGTTTGTTTGTTTTTCGAGACAGGGTTTCTCTGTATAGCTCTAGCTGTCCTGGAACTTACTCTGTAGACCAGGCTGGCCTTGAACTCAGAAATCCGCCTGCCTCTGCCTCTCAAGTACTGGGATTAAAGGCGTGTGCCACCACTGCCTGGCTACTTTTTTATTTTTAAAGATAATTACAAATTTTTTTTTTAAAAAATTATGTTTGTAGATGTGTCCATGGAAGCCAGAGAATCTCCTGGAACTGAAGTCCCAGCTGCCTGATGCAGGTACTGGGAACCAAATATTGCCCTTCTGGAACACAGCAGCCCAACTCTCTCAACTCTTGATCGTCTCTCTAGCTGTAGCCTAGGCTATTCTAAAACTTACTATGTAGCCTCGACTGTTCTTGCATTTGCAGTTACCTTCCTGGTTCAGCTTAGGTGTTGAGATTACACACAAGCCAGCACACTCTGCTAAAATAAGTTTCTTTTTTTTTTTTTTTTTTTTTTCCCAAGACAGGGTTTCTCTGTGTAGTCCTGGCTGTCCTGGAACTCACTCTGTAGACCAGGCTGGCCTCGAACTCAGAAATCCGCCTGCCTCTGCCCCTCAAGTGCTGGGATTAAAGGCGCGCCACCACCGCCCAGCTTAAAATAAGTTTCTTGAGGAGAATAGTTAATGTGTGATGCTAGCTTTAACAGCCTAAAGAAACTTACTGCACAAGCTGAAGTATTTTGGGTCTTCTGTCTCTAATATCCTTCCTTCAGTCCCCTATCTGCCACCTACCCAAATGCCCAACATTAGGTCTTCATTTCCTATAGTCAGAAGGGAAGTAACATCATCCTAGAGATTCACAATAATCCGTTTTTCTCTTTTCAAGTTTCTAACTCATCTTTACTGCTGCTAAATAACCAAACCTACAGAAAAACATGCAGAAGAACCTCTATGGACTTCATCCAAGGTGCCACAGTATAAGGGTGTCCCATACCCCTTTCTGGAGTCTCTTCATGAGGAAGTCGGAGCCTCCAGGCTTTTGTCCTAGGCTTGGATATTTGGCCTTTAGCTTTGCCTCCTCAGCTTTCTCAGGGAGAATCCCTTCTTTCTCCTGTGTATCCTGAAGAAAACACGCCAAGTGAAATTAATGGCTGAAAAACAATGACTTCTAATATCTGATAACCTTTGTATATCTAACTTCCCTAGAGGTCTACCTGTTTGTAAACATGCTACCTACACTCCGTTCTGTCTAGTGTGTGTATTATTTAAGGATTTATTTATCTTATGTGCATGTATTCTGCAGGCATGTATGTCTGTGTACCACATGGATGCCTGGTGCCCTCGAGTTCAGAAGACAGCATCAGGTCTCTTAGAACTGAACTACACATGTTTGTGAGCTACCATGTGCTGGGAACTACACCCAGGTGCTCTGCAAGGGCAGTGAGTGCTCTTAACTACTGAGCCATCTTTCCTGCTTCTCCACTCTTTTTCAAGACAGGGTTTCTCTGTATAGCCCTGGCTGTCCTGGAACTCACTCTGTAGACCAGGCTGGCCTCGAACTCAGAAATCCATCTGCCTCTGCCTTTGCCTCTGCCTCTCAAGTGCTGGGATTAAGGCACCACTGCCCCACTTCTACTTCTCTACTCTTAAAAGTTAGACCTTTGTTCAAATCCCTAAGTTCAAGATAACTGTATCAAGTAAAGAAAAACAAGTTAGTTGTTATATTACACCCAAGCAATTACCGCAGTGACCTGTGACTACTGGGTTAAAGGTAGTACCTGAACATGATACTTGAATCACAGAGCAAGCCATAGCTCACTCAGCATCGATAGCAGGAAAGATACAAGAGGAACTGGGAGAGTTCCTGGCTTGTCCTACAGGTCAGAGGAGCTTCATCTTCCAAGAGGCTCCACTCACACTCTAAGAAGCAATCTGCTCTCACTGTGGAGGGCCCTAGGCATGTGGCCTATTCTAAAGATATCTACCAGAGTAATATACTTTCATAAAGGCAGGCAGGCAAGAGGTAAACAGTAACCAAATTGTCATTAGTTTTTCTTGTTTTTGTTTTTTTGTTTGTTTGTTTGTTTTTTAATTTTCTGAGAGATGAGTTCTTTGTGTATACCAGGCTGGTCTTAAACTCAAGAGATCCGCCTGTCTCTGCCTTGCAAGTGCTGGGACTAAAGGCGTGCGCCACCATCTAGTGTATTTTCACTTAACAGGTTCAGAGATAACACGAAGTGTATTTAATGAATCCTTGAGCTCAGTGTTAAGTAACTCAGATATGGTGTGGAAGAAGGGATTTGGCGCTAGTGTTTTCATAATGTGATGGTGGGGTGGACTACATCCCACTGCGGAGAAATCCGAGGGGATAATATAAGTCACTGACGGTGACCAAACCACCCCTATCAAATAGGTCTGAGGAAGTTGCCACCTGAATCTACCCTATGGAAATAATTCCCCTCCCCCAATGCTGGTTCATTTTAAATGTCTTCACCTTGACCTCTATCTCGCTGTGGATGAAGGATGAGCTTAAGTCTGGCGGTTATCTCTACTAATCAAACATCTCATTTACAGCTCTGGACCACCAGCCAGCCCCCGTTCATTCGCCTCATCTTTCCAAACACCCGCCCACGCCAGAGCTCGGCCAATTATAGAACAGCTTCCATGAACTGAATAGAGGCCTACTGGCCAATAAGAAAGGGGAGCCCACAGATTGACAACCGACTTGACTAATCGACATCAGGGCATAGGCCGCGCCGAAATGCAGCCTGCGCGACATCAGTACTGGCCAACCCCTGTGCAGCCCGAGGCAGAGGCGGCCAATCAGCGGCGGCGGGGGCGTATTCCGCCCGCGCGGCCGCCCCCGTTTCCCCTTCTCCTCACCTGCTTCTCCTCGCCGGTCTCCTCCGCAGGGTTTTCTTCTTCTTGTTTCTGGGACATGGCAGGACCGGGACTGTGTAATGCAGGGCCCGGGAAGTCAGCCGGAAAAGGGAAGGGGGAGGGGAAACGGGGACAACCTGAGCTGCTGCTCCGGCTCCTGTCACTATGGTTGCTCAGTCAAAATGGCGGCCCAAGCCCGTGACGTTGAGAACGCCCCCTCCTATGGGAGCCAATGAGAATGGGCTTGACGGGGCAATGACGTAAGGACACACCAATAAGCATTGGCTGGAGGTGGGCGGACTCCTTAGAAGCGACTGGCAAGCTAGAACACCAACCGGGAAAGAGAGTGAGCTACAGAACCAATGAGAGGCCTGCTTGGACCTTAGGGGGAGGACAGCAAGCTTTGGTATTTTTGCTTCTTGGGTGGGCCGAACCTGTCTTCAGTTTCTTAACCTGGTCTTGGGCAAGTCGTTGAATGTTTCCTCGGGAGCCAGGTTAACCTAGAAATCCTTTATTCTCTGGTGCAACCGAACAAGCCTTGAGTGGTGTTGGAAGGAAATTACGACCAAAAATAAAAATTGAAAGACAAACTAATATTCAGCAGTTTTCCAGGAATAAGTGCTAGTTTGTATGAGACTTGAGGTTTCTTTCTTTCTTTTGTTTTAAAGATTTGTTTATTTATTTATTTATTTATTTTGTTTTTTTTCGAGACAGGGTTTTTCTGTGTAGCCTTGGCTGTCCTGGAACTCACTCTGTAGACCAGGCTGGCCTCGAACTCAGATATCTGCCTGTCTCTGCCTCCCGCGTGCGCCACCACCGCCCGGATATTTATTTATTTTTATTTTTATGTATATGAGTACACTGTAGCTGTACTGATGGTTCTGAGCCATCATGGAGATGCTGGAAATTTGAATTCAGGACCTTCCGTTCGCTCCGGCCTAAAGATTTACTTATATCTAAGCACACTGTAGCTGTCTTCAGACACTCCAGAAGAGGGCATCAGATCTCATTACCGGTGGTTGTGAGCCACCATGTAGTTGCTGGGATTTGAACTCAGGACCTTTGGAAGACCAGTCAGTGAGCGCTCTTAACAGCTGAGCCATCTCTCCAGTCCCCTAAGACTTGAGTTTTCTTGTATGGCTTTCATTCACACTTTAATCCTTATGTAGGCATTATAATTTTTTGTTTTTGTTTTTTTCAAGACAGGGTTTCTCTGTGTAGCCCTGGCTGTCCTGGAACTCACTCTGTAGTCCAGGCTGGCCTCAAAATCACAGAGATCTGCTTGCCCCTGTCTCCCAAATACAGGGGTTCAAGTCTTAAGAGTGTTAACAAGAATTACATACTTACATTCTGAATAACTGGTCTAACAGTTGGGCATCAGCCCATACCTGGGTTTATTTAAGTTGAGAGGCATAGGCAGCAAGGTCACAAATTCAAGGCTATCTTTGCCTATACAGTGAATTCAATACCAGACCCTGCTGCAAAACAGAAAAAAGCAAATATAAGGAATGGCTACAGGCACTATGTCCACACTAACAACCCACTGCTCTCTTGTGGTATACTAAACAAAATACAACAAAGCCTATCTAATAACAGCACTGCCCATGACTTTTTCATTTTTTGAGACTGTGTAGCCCTTTGCTGGCCTATAACTCACTATGTAGATAGGGCTGGATTTGAACCCCTAGAGATCCACCTGCCTCTCAGCCTCTGCCTCCAAGTGCCGGAATTCAAGGTACAGGCAACAACAGTTTTTAATAACTTTTTTTGACAGACAGGACTGGGGGCTACTTGATCATTTCTCATAGAATTAGGTGCACTTCTCATGGGACGGAGAGAAACCCTGTCTCGAAAAACCAAAAACCAAAACCAAACCAAACAAACAAAAAAAGAAATACACCAGGACAAATCAGAGAAAGGCTTTCTTAGGCTAGTGAGAAGCAGAAATGACTTTCAGGAAGGATAATTTGATGGTGATGAATACAAATATTCAAAAATTTAGGCACAAAGGTGGGCAGTCTAAGCCAAGTCTACTGCAAGCTTTAGGTAAGAGATAATTAGGATTAACCTAAAAATGTGGTAGTTTAGAGCAAAGCAGAGATGCATGTGTAACTCAGTGGTAGAGCACTTGTCTAGAATGCATAAGGCCCTTAGTTCAATCTCCAGTACTGCTGGCACCAGTGGGTGGCTGAGGTACAGGAGTGTGTGTGTGGCTATAAAGGGGAGAAAAAGAGAAGACAAGAAAAT
>JADRCC010533624.1:0-15991 GCA_019843855.1 Hylomyscus alleni
TTTTTTTTTTTTTTTTTTTTTTTTTTGTCATAGCAAAAGAAAGCAAAGTAGATGGATATCTATTGATTTGATATCCTTTTTTTATATTCAGCTTTTGGAGTACTTTATAAACACTAGATATTAACTCCATGTTAAATATATAGTTGCCAAGATATTCTATTATCCCGTAAACTTTTTGTTACACTTTCCTGTGTAGAATCTGTTTAACTTATTTGAATCCTATTTGTTAATTTTTGGGATTATGTACCTAATACCAAGTTCCCTCTTTCTCACTTATCTGTTAAGACTTGAATAGTTTTATAAAATGGAAACAGTGCCTCTCTTCAATTTAACGGTACTAGAGGTTTCTGAGATCATCTTTGATCTGGTTGATTTATGAATAGGAAGTAAGAGGCATAAAATTTAGAGATGTTGACAGAAAAAAAATACTCTGATGTTCTTGGAGTTCACATTTCTGGAATGTAGCAGGAGAGTGCAGGATGCTTGTCCTGCACCATAGATGTTTCCAGCTCAGGGAAATTAATTAGTCCCACTACAATTGTCATAATTTTCTTTATGCCCTAAGTAGAAATGAATAGATTATTTAGGTTTAATGTGTCTTTTTATGTTGATGCTCCACTTAATTGTTATTGTATGTGTGGTGTCTATATGGTGTGTGTGGGTGTAGGAATGAAGAGAACAACTTCAGCTATTGGTTATCTCCTGCTTTTCTTGAGACAGAGTCCTTGGTTGTTTGCCACTGTGTATACCAAGCTAACTGGCATGAATGCTTTAACTGATTCTGCCATCTTACTTTGTCTCCCCACAGGAGTACTGGAAATGCCTAGAGAGTCAAATTCAGGTCTTCAATCTTTGCACAGAAAAATGTCTTATCTACCGATCCCACTTTCTAGTCTTCAATCTAATTCTTAAAAGCTCACTAGCTCCCGAATGATACCCTCACCTAAGTGTGCAAAAGCTAGAAAGAACTTTCCTTTATTTTCAAGCGTGATTGAAGCTTAATCCCTAGAGAAAAGACCTTTCTGTGCCTTAGTTGTTGTCCTTAATATTGAAGAATTTCAGCAGCTTTTCCTGGTTCCCTAGTTGTCCATTTCTACTCTTTAGCAGCCAAAATGTTGTGTACTTAAGTTGGTCACTGGGGGCTCATTTAGGGAAATGAGTGTAATTTCTGTACTATCAAGAGACCACTAGTAAATAAACTGTCAAGAATTATGATGTATTCAGTAAAGTGTTCAGGAAATTGGGGGTCTAAAGTAACATGCTTTCCTTGGATTCCAGTTCTGGATCTGAAAATGTTTCATAACTAAAGATATAAATCTCTGTGTTGATTTTGGTAGATTAATCTCAGCCATTGTTTATAGAAAAAAACATGTCTTCAACTGAGTTTCCCAAACACAGATGAAGTAATTCCGTTTAGTGCAAAACATTCCATTTACTGGAGAGCTCAGCCATGAGAGGAAGATGCTGTCTTTTCCAAGGGTTCTCCTGCTGACATTTATGTACTTATAGCCATTATCCCAGTAATGCTTTGGCAGCCCAGCTGCAGACATTAAAACCTGACTTTTCAAAGGAGCTTGATTATTCAAAGAAAAATATCTCTTCATTCATTATTCTTTTCATTGTGTGATCTTTAGAACAGATGTGCCACGTGAATGAAAGGAACACACACTAATGCACTAGCCTAGCATAGAAGCACATGCATATAATCCTAGCTCTCAGGAGGCAGAGACAAGAGGCTTACCAGTTAGAGGCTAACCTGAGATACATTGTGACATCCTACTGCCAATTGATATTTCTTTCTTTTTTTCTTCTTTTTATTAGATGTTTTCTTTATTTACAATATCTCCTTTTCCAGGTTCTCCCCCCCCAAATAAAGAAAATAAAGAAAATAACAATCTCCTGTTCCCTCCACCCTCCCCCTGCTCACCATCCCACCCCCTCCTGCTTATTTGGTTCTCTGGAGTCTAACTTCTTGAGTTCTTTGTATATATTGGATATTAGCACTCTATCAGATATAGGATTGGGAAAGATCATTTCCCAATTTGTTGGTTGCTATTTTGTCCTATTGACAGTGTCTTTTGCCTTACAGAAGCTTTGCAACTTTATGAGGCCCCATTTGTCAGTTCTTGACCTTAGAGAATAAGCTATTGGTGTTCTGTTCAGGAAATTATCCTTGTGCATATGTGCTCAAGGCTCCTCCCCTCCCCACTTTCTTTCTTTCTTTCTTTTCTTTTCTTTTTTTTTTTTTTTTTTGGTTTTTCAAGACAGGGTTTCTCTGTGCAGTCTTGGCTGTCCTGGAACTCACTCTGTAGACCAGGCTGGCCTCGAACTTAGTAATCAACCTGCCTCTGCCTCCCAAGTGCTGGGATTAAAGGCGTGTGCCACCACCACCCGGCTCCTACTTTCTTTTCTATTGCTTTCAGTGTATCTGGTTTTATGTGGAGGTCCTTGGACTTGAGCTTTGTACAAGGACATAGGAATGTATCGATTTGCATTCTTCTACATGCTAATTGTCAGTTGAGTCAGCACCATTACTTGAAAATGCTGTTCTTTTTCTACTGGATGGTTTCAGCTCCTTAGTCAAAGATGAAGTGGCCATAGGTTTGTGAGTTCATTTCTGGGTCTTCAATTCTATTTCATTGACCTGCCTGTCACTGTATCAATACCATGTAGCTTTTATCACAATTGCTCTGTAGTACAGCTTAATGTCCTGGATGGTGATTCCACTAGAGGTTCCTTTATTCTTGAGAATAGTTTTGGCTATCCTGTGTTTTTTGTTATTCCAGATGAATTTGCAAATTGCTCTTTCTAAGTCTGTGAAGAAATGAGTTGGAATTTCAATGGGGATTGCTGTGCATCTGTAGATTGCTTTTGGCAGGATGGCCATTTTGACTATATTAATCCTGTCAATCCACGAGCATGGGAGATCTTTCCATCTTCTGAGATCATCCTCAATTTCCTTCTTCAGAGACTTGAAGTTCTTGTCAAACAAATCTTTTGTTTATGTTGTTATTGAGGAGCAGCCTTAGTCCATGGTGATCTGATATGATACAAGGAATTATTTCAATCTTCTCGTATCTGTTGAGGCCTGATTTGTGACCAATTATATGCTCAATTTTGGAGAAGGTACCATGAGGTGCTAAGAAGGTATATCCTTTTGTTTTAGGATAAAAAGTTCTATAGATATCTGTTAAATACATCTGTTTCACAACTTCTTTTAGTCTTACTGTGTCCCAGATAGTTTCTGTTTCCATGATCTGTCCATTGCAGAGAGTGGGGTGTTGAAATATCCCACTATTATTGTGTGCTGTGCAATGTGTGCTTTGAGCTTTAGTAAAGTTTCTTTTATGAATGTAGATGCCCTTTAATTTGGAGCATAGAGGTTCAGAATTGAGAGTTTATCTTGGTAGATCACACCTTTGATGAGTATGAAGTGTCCCTCCTTATCTTTTTTGATCACTTTATGGTGAAAGTTGATTTTATTTGATAGTAGAATGGCTACTCCAGCTTTTTTCTTGAGACTATTGGCTTGGACAACTGTTTTCCATTCTTTTTTTCTGAGGTAATGTCTGTCTTTGTCACGGAGGTGGGTTTCCTGTATGCAACAAAATGTTGGGTCCTGGTTTTGTACCCAATCTGATAGACTATGTCTTTTTATTGGGGAATTGAGTCCACTGATATTGATAGATATTAAGGAAAAGTAATTCTTGCTTCCTGTTATTTTTGTTGTTAGAGTTGGAATTCCGTTCATGTGGCTATCTTCTTTAAATTTTGTTGTAAGATTACATTTTTGCTTTTTCAGCATTGTAGTTCCCCTCCTTGTGTTGGATTTTTCCATTTAGTACCCTTTGGAGGGCTGAATTTGTGGAAATATATTGTGTGAATTTGGTTTTGTCATGGAATACTTTGGTTTCTCCATCTATGGTGATTGAGAGTTTTGCTGGGTATAGTAGTCTGGGCAGGCATTTGTGTTCTCTTAGGGTCTGTATGACATCTCCCCAGGATCTTCTAGCTTTCATAGTCTCTGGTGAGAAGTCTGGTGTAATTCTGATAGGCCTGCCTCTATATGTTACTTGACCTTTTTCCCTTACTGCTTTTAGTATTCTTTCTTTGTTTTGTGCAATTGGTGTTTTGACTATTATGTGGCAGGAGGAGTTTCTTTTCTGGTCTAGTTGATTTGAAATTCTATATGCTTCTTGTATGTTCATGGGCATCTCTTTCTTTAGGTTAGGGAAGTTTTCTTCTATAATTTTGTTGAAGATATTTACTGGCCCTTTAAGTTGGAGGTGTTCACTCTCTTCCATACCTATTATCCTTAGGTTTGGTCTTCTCATTGCATCCTGGATTTCCTGGATGTTTTGGGTTAGGATCTTTTTGCATTTTGTATTTTCTTTGACTGTTCTGTCCACGTTGTCTATGGTATTTTCTGCCCCTGAGATTCTCTCTTCTCTCTCTTGTATTCTGTTGGTGAAGCTCGTATCTATGTTTCCTGACTTCTTTCCTAAGCTTTCTAACTCCAGAGTTGTCTCTCTTTGTGATTTCTTAATTGTTTCTACTTCCATTTTTAGGTCCTAGATGGTTTTGCTCAATTCCTTCACCTGTTTGTTTGTGTTTTCCTGCAATTCCTTAAGGGATTTTTGTGTTTCTTCTTTAAGGACTTCTAGTTTTTTTACTTGTGATCTCCTGTAATTCTTTATGGTATTTGTTTGTTTCCTCTTTAAGGGCTTGTACCTGTTTACCTGTGTTCTCCTGTATTTCTTTGAGGGAGTTATTCATGCCCTTCTTAAATTCCTCTAGCACCATTGTGAGGTATGATTTTAGATCCAAATCTTCCTTTTCTGGTGTTTTGGGATATCCAGTACTTGCTGTGGTGGGAGTACTAGGTTCTGATGAAGCCAAGTAGTCTTGGTTTCTTTTGGTAGGATTCTTGCGTTTGCCTTTTGCCATCTGTTGATCTCTGGTGTTAGATGTTCTTGGTGTCTCTGATTAGAACTTGTTCTTCCTGTGGGTCTCAGTCCCTGGGTTAAGGTACTCCCTGAAGGCAGGCTCTCTTCTTGCAGGGAAGGGGCAGAGAGGGTCCCTGATCCACAGCTGTCACTCAGAGGCTGAGAGGATCCTGTCCCTGCTGCTCTGCAACTCCCCTGCAACTCGTGAAGCCTGTGCCTCCAGGTTGGTCCCACCTTAGAAAGTCACCGGAGACAAGATGGCAGATCTTACTTCAGTTCCTGGGTTAAAGCAGGCCCTGGAGGCAGGCTCTCTACTTGCAGGGAAGGGGCAGAGAGGGTCGCTGATCCACTGCTGTCACTCAGAGGCTGAGAGGATCCTGTCCCTGCCACCCTGCCATGATATTTCTTTCAAAGACTCAAAACTGTTTGGCATGAATATTAGGATGAAGCAGAGCTTTTTTTGTTGTTTTCTTTTCAATAAAACATCTATTTTTATGTAACTGAAATGACTGCCTTGGCTACTTTTCTGTTGTTGTAAAGAGATACTGTGACCAGGGAGACTTATAGAGGCATTTACTGGAGACATACAGTTTGAGAGGGCAAGTCCTCTATCATGGTAGGGAGCATGGCAGCAGGCAGTATTGTAGCAATAGTTGAGAGCTTGCAGGATGAGACAACAAACGTGTGTGTGTGTGTGTGTGTGTGTGTGTGTGTGTGTGTGTGTGTGAGAGAGAGAGAGAGAGAGAGAGAGAGAGAGAGAGAGAGAGAGAGAGAGAGAGAGAGAGATTACCAGGAGTGATATGGATTTCTACAGTCTAAAAGCCCACTGCCAATATGATACATCCTCCAATAATGCCATACCTCCTAAGTCTTCTCAAGCATTTCTGCCAACTGGAGACCAAGATTCAAACACATGAGCCTAAGGTGGGGCATTGTCATTCAAACTACCATAATGGCCAAAAAGAATTTACTCATATGTGTATATTTAGCAACTTGGTTTGTTGGTGTCCCTGAGGAATTTTGTTTTTAAAAAATCAGTTTTTAATATGTTATTTAAATTTTTTTAAAAATATTTTAAAAAAATATCGTTTTACCATCTGCTGAACTCGTTATCATTAAAAGAAAAATTCTAAAGTTCCTAACCCCTAAAAGGGGTAGATTCCCATCTGGCTTAGGTATTAGTGGGATATTCTCTCATAAGTTGGAGCAGTATTATTTATTTGGATCTTGCTGTTCTCTAGTAGGTAAGTAGTATAGTTATTTACCACTATAAGCTGAGGCTATAATCCACTAAAATCAATTCCAGATAATCATGAATGATTGTGTACTTAAACTAAGCCATTTACTTCACTTCCCACAATCATCAGCATTATTTAAAGGAGAGGTTGAAAGAGATAATGTATTCATTGGCAGTTGAGTATTATGTGTGTACTTCTACACTCCTGGTCATGATGTCTTCCCTGACATAATGGATTATATCTTTTTTTTTTCATTTAGTTTTGAGATTATAGTATAATTACAACATTCCTCTCTTTTTTCCTATCTCCAACTCAACTTGGGGAGTAAAAAGTTTATTTCATCTTATAGTTTGGAGTCTATCATCCAGCTAGCTCCACATGGTAACTTGCAGTAGGAACTTTGAGGCAAGAACTGATCCAGAAGCCATGGAGGAACGCTCTTTTTGGCTTGTTGCTCATGGCTTATTCAGTGTGCTTTCTTATACAACTCAAGACTAAGTGGTACCACACACACTGGGTTGGCCCATCCCACCTCAAGACAATACCTTCCACATTTAAATTCATGATCTCTTTTTAAAAAATTATTGTTACATGCATATATAAGCACACACACATATTCGTAAACATTATCTGCTCAGTCTGAATAATGTCACTTGTGTGTACATGCTCTTCAACTGTAAGCCCCAAATAAGCCTCCTCTCCATGAAGTTGCCCCTCATAGGGTTTTCTAAGAGCAATTAAAACAGTAACTAGTGCACTTTCTGTGCTACAAATATATCGAGCTTCTTCTAGAGAGTGGTGTTTGTCCATTGGTGTCTCCAAAAGTACTTGAGTGATGGATGGCCCCTGGGCTCTGATAATCAAATTATGTCAAGAGTAAGTGATATGACTAAGAAAAGTTTCCTCATTTTCCAATACTGAGGTCACTGAAGAGAAACCCATGGGCCTCACACATCATCCAGTGAAAGTGATGTCAGCTTGAATTAATGGAATAATGAGGCCTGAACATTGTGGTTCATTGAGTCTAGAATGTAGCTCTGTTACTGCTTATTCATCCCTCAGTGGTGTTTGGAATGTTTTGTTAACAGACATTCCAATATATTATTGACTTCTTGTACCAGTAAGAGTTAAAATATGGTCAGAATTACACCAGACTTCTCGTCAGAGACTATGAAAGCCTGAAGATCCTGGGTTGATCTCATACAGACCCTAAGAGAACAAAAATGCCAGCCCAGGCTATACATACCCAACAAAACTCTCAATTACCATAGATGGAGAAACCAAAGTATTCCATGACAAAACCAAATTTATACAATATATTTCCACAACTCCAGTCCTTCAAAGGGTAATAAATGGAAAACTTCAACACAAGCAGGGAAACTACATCCTAGAAAAAGCAAAAAAGTAATTTTACAACAAAATTAAAAGAAGGTAGCCACATGAATGGAATTCCAACTCTAACAACAAAAATAACAGGAAGCAACAATTACCTTTCCTTAATATCTATTAATATCAATGGACTCAATTCCCCAATAAAAAGACATGGACTATCATTTGGGTATGTAAACAGGACCCAACATTTTGTTGCATACAGGAAACCCACCTCAGTGAAAAAGACAGACACTACCTCAGAATAAAAGGATGGAAATCAAATTTTCAAGCCAATGGTCCCAAGAAAAAAGCTGGAGTAGCCATTCTACTATCAAATAAAATCGACTTTCACCCTAAAGTGATCAAAAAAGATAAGGAGGGACACTTAATACTCATCAAAAGTGTGATCTACTAAGAGGAACTTTCAATTCTGAACCTCCATGCTCCAAATGCAAGGGAATCTACATTCATACAAGAAACTTTACTAAAGCTCAAAGCACACATTGCAAAGCACACAATAATAGTGGGAGACTTCAACAACCCCACTCTCTGCAATGGACAGATCATGGAAATAGAAACTAAACAGAGACACAGTGAGACTAACAGAAGTTATGAAACAGATGGATTTAATAGATATCTATAGAACTTTTTATCCTAAAACAAAAGGATATACCTTCTTCTCACCACTTCATGGTACCTTCTCCAAAATTGACCATATAATTGGTCACAAATCAGGCCTCAACAGATACAAGAAGATTGAAATAATTTCTTGCATCCTATCAGATCATCATGCACTAAGGTTGCTCCTCAATAACAACATAAACAATAGAATGCCCCCACACACTTGGAAGCGTAACAACAGTCTACTCAATGATAACTTGGTCAAGGAAGAAATAAGGAAACAAATTAAAGACTTTCTAGAGCTTAATGAAAATGAAGCCACAACATACCCAAACTTATGGGACACAATGAAAGCAGTCCTAAGAGGAAATTCTTAGCTTTAAATGCCTACAAAGTGAAACTGGAGAAAGCATATACCAGCAATTTGACAGCACATCCGAAAGCCCTAGAACAAAAAGAAGCAAATTCACCCAAGAGGAGTCAAAGACAGGAAAAAAAAATCAAACTTAGGGCTGAAATCAACCAGATAGAAACAAAAAGAACTATATAAAGAATTAACCAAACCAGGAGCTGGTTCTTTGAGAAAATCAACAAAATAGATGAACCCTTAGCCCAACTAACTAGAGGGCACAGAGACATTATCTTAATTAACAAGATCAGAAATGAAAAGGGAGACTTAACAACAGACACTGAGGAAATCCAAAAAATCATGAGATCCTACTACAAAAGCCTATACTCAACAAAACTGGAAAACCTGGGTGAAATGGACAATTTTTTAGACAGATACCAGGTATCAAGGTTAAATCAAGATCAGATCAATGATCTAAACAGTCCCATATCTGCTAATTAAGTAGAAACAGTCATTAATAGTCTCCCAACCAACAAAAGCCCAGGACCAGATGGGTTTAGTGCAGAGATTTAACAGACCTTCAAAGAAGATTTAATATCAATAGTCCTCCAACTATTCCACAAAATAAAAACAGAACGTACTCTATCCAATTCGTTCTATGAAGCCACAATTACTCTTATACCTAAACCACACAAAGACCTAAGAAAGAAAGAAAACTTCAGACCAATTTGCCTTATGAATATCGATGCAAAAATATTCACTAAAATTCTTGCAAACCAAATCCAAGAACACATCAAAACAATCATCCATCATGATCAAGTTGGCTTCATTCCAGGGATGCAGGGATAGTTCAATATATGGAAATCCATCAATGTAATTCAGTATATAAACAAACTCAAAGAAAAAAATCTGTATGATCATCTCATTAGATGCTGAGAAAGCATTTGACAAAATCCAACATCTCTTCATGATAAAAGTCTTGGAAAGATCAGGAATTCAAGGCCCATATTTAAACATAGTAAAAGCAATATACAGAAAACCACTAGCCAACATCAAACTAAATGAAGAGAAACTTGAAGCAATTCCACTAAAATCAGGGATTAGACAAGGCTGCCCATTCTCTCCCTACCTTTTCAATATTCTTGAAATCCCCTAGCTAGAACAATTAGACTACAAAAGGAGATCAAAGGGATATGATTGAGAAGGGAAGAAGTCAAATTATCACTATTTGCTGGCGATATGATAGTATACTTAAGTGACCCCCAAAATTCCACCAGAGAGCTCCTAAACCTGATAAACAACTTCAGCAAAGTAGCTGGATACAAAATTAACTCAAGCAAACCAGTGGCCTTCCTCTCCAGAAAGAATAAGCAGACTGAGAAAGAAATTTGGGAAACAACACCCTTCACGATAGTCACAAATAATATAAAATACTTTGGTGTAACTCTAACTAAGCAAGTAAAAGATCTGTTTGACAAGAACTTCAAGTCTCTGAAGAAGGAAATTGAAAAAGATCTCAGAAGATGGAAAGATCTCCCATGCTTGTGGATTGGCAGGATTAATATAGTAAAAATGGCCATCTTGTTGAAAGCAATCTTACAGATTCAGTGCAATCCTCATCAAAATTCCAACTCAGTTCTTCACAGACTTAGAAAGAGCAATTTACAAATTCATCTGGAATAACAAAAAACCTAGGATAGCCAAAACTATTCTCAAGAATAAAGGAACCTCTGGCAGAATCACCATCCCAGACCTTAAGCTTTACTACAGAGCACTTGTGATAAAAATTGCATGATATTGGTACAGTTACAGGCAGGTGGATCAATGGAACAGAATTGAAGACCCAGAATTAACCCACACACCTATGGTCACTTGATCTTTGACAAAGCAGCTAAAACCACCCAGTGGAAAAAAGACAGCATTTTCAACAGATGGTGCTGGCTCAACTGAGATGATGTATTCTAGCTTTAATAAGAGACACTCTCAGAAAATTAGGAAGAGAGTTATTGAGAAGGCACCTGACATTGATCTCTGACCTACACACACACACACACACACACACACATACACACACACACACACACACACTCACATGCACACGCACATGCACACACACATGCACACGCACACACACACATGCACACACATGCACACATGCACACACACACATACACACACACATGCACACACATGTCCACACACACACACACACACGCACATGCACACACACATGTGCACACACACGCACACACACATACACACACATGCACACACACATGCATGCACGCACACACATACACACACACATGCACATATACACACACACATGCACATGTGTGCACACACACATGCACACACACGTACACACATGCACATGCACACATGCACATGTACATGCACACACATGCACATACATGTGCATATACACACACATGCACACACACATGCACACACACATACACACGCGCACACACACCTGGGTCCTGCTCTTACTCTGATGTAGTGTGCCAGGAAGACCTCTCCATAGCATTTACTAATTAAAATTGTGCCCACCAAGTGTTAAGTATCCCAGTGCTTATAAATATTTATTGCTTCAGCCAAAAGGATGTGTTTTGATCAAAATGAAAGGTATCAATTAGAAACTCCTTGGTGGTGTTTCTTCTTACATATTTTATGTCTGATGTTTTCTGAGTTGAAGTTTAGAAAATACTAATTTCCTCATATCTTCATTGAATGTCAAATTAGCCACATAACCTTCCTCTTATAAAATTTAAAAGGATGCTTTTGAAGGCTTTACCGGTGGTCTGTTTACTTTTCATTATGTTGTTATCATTCACATACTCAGTGAATCCACTGAGGAATGGTAAAGTAGGAGCAAGCTTCCTCCCTCGTGAATTGTGCTTGTTTTAGACAATGTTGAGTTTCTCCCTAAGTGCTTAATAAGAGACACACTTCTGTTCAGGCTTTGTGTGCAGTCCCCTCGCCCCCATGTGTATGATAGGAGATGGAAGAGACATAACGTAACATAAACAGATTGCTAGTTAGTTGTGGACTTCAGTCAGTTGTGACAAATCACATTACTTTGTACCAGTCTGTCCTCTCCTCTCTTCTCCCCTCTCCTCTCCCCTCTCCTCCCCTCCTCCTCCTTTCTTATCTTCTGTCCTCTATTCTTACCATTATTTGGCTTTTGTGGCCTTTTCAAATGAAGGACGAACATGTCAATATGGCCTGTGAGATCTCCTGAATATTACAAGACTAGATAATATCTAGTAGCTTCCTCATGACAGAAGAAGAGTGATTGCTTTCAGCTTTGATGCTAACTTATACTTTCTTTTTAAAATTAACCATTAGTGATGTGAACCAATAAGCGGTATGATGACATGCTTATCCACAGATATTTCTTTTGGTCACAGGCATCTACATAGTCTCCTATCTCTAGCTTATCTCAAGCAGCTCCTTTCCTTTTTGTTTTTTTAAATATTACTCCCTTTCTGTTGTAGTGCTCTTCTCTCACTTTTGTGAGAAAGTCTACTCTAGGTTTGCTTGGAATCTAGTGTGCACCATTCAGTTAAGGTTGTCTTCAAACTCATGAACATCCTCCTGTCTGAGCACTGGGATTATAGATGTATGTCACCATGACTGACTCTCAAGTATATGTAAGGATCCACTGGTAGATTTTTTTTGTACTGTATCTTAAAGACTAGAAATATAAAACACGTAGCTTAAATCACTTAAATGAGCTTATTTGACTTTTATACTTTCTGCTTCCAAAGAGAAAAAGAAACAAAAGAGAAATAAAACATCAATAGCAGTAAAATACGGTCCATATCAGTAGAGGAGTGCCACTCTGAGGGTGACAAGACACAAAGGAAATACCTGATCTGGGACTTGGTGATAGCAGCAACTGTCTTCAAAGCTGGGCTAGGAGAATTGGCCAGCAGAGGCGCGTGGCATCTTCTGAAATCACTAACGTCATTTTTTTTCTCCATCCAGAAGTGAATTCACTTCTGAACTGAGGATCCTTTATTTTTGCCGACAATGTCATTCCACCTGCCAGTCCCACAATGACTCAGGAGCACTACGCAAAAGACTTTCCATACACTGTTCACAGTGATAAAAGTGTTCATGGTCTGTGAAGCAGGGGGCCCTGAAGTGGGAATTCCATTCTACAAAGAAAGGTGGCACTCTTCCTTGAACTCGACCTTTTCCTTGAAGCTCAAACACTCTCTCCCTTCTTCAAAACCCCTTCCTGTTCTTTATGTTTGAAGCTACCTCTCCAGCCCCCCTTAGCAAGAAGGGTAATGGTAGATGGGCCTCTCAGACTTCTCCACTTTCTCCCTTCTTTCCCCTTGTTTGTTTCCATTCCCACTCTACTTTAGACTTCATATTAGACTCTTTTGCATCCAATAATTATTTTGATTACTAACCTTTCCTAATCACCCAAGGTGCCCAGAACCCAACAACCTCCTCTTTCATGACCTTCTTCGTGGGTCAGGTAGATGGAAAGGACAGAAATTGTGTGGGGAAGGTAGGAGGCACATAACAAAACAGGAAACTACCAAGGTGAAAAACAAAACCTTGAAAATGTCTGAAGAAAAACTTCAGGGAAAACTTTATGACCTTGGTACAAGTTATTTCATAAACACAATGTAGATAGCAGAAACAATATTGTCAAATTGAAATTCATCAAAATGGGGCAGTTCTGTAAGTTGTGGATAGTGAATTTTATTTCTTATTGTGGGCTTTCCAGTCTTTGTTCTACCTATTCATCCTCATCATTATAGTAATAGGAGCCGTGGAAAACTATGTAATGAATGGAGATGGTGTGTTTCAATAAATCTTTAGTTTTTGTTTTTGTGTTTTTTCACATTTTCCCCTCACCATTTAAAAATTCTTCTCACATATCTTTCATCCTGTCCTCAGTTCCCATCCCCCCAATCTCTCTCCTCTACCTCTCCTCTCTCATAGATCCATCTCCAGTCCTCCTTACCTCAGAAAAAACAGGCCTCTCAGAAACATCAAACAAACCCTGCATAAAAAGCTACAATAAGACCAGGCACATACCATCACATGAAGGCTGGACAACTCAACCCAGCAGGGAGAAAGGTTCCTACAAGTAGACAAAAACGTTTGGGAAAACTCTTGCTTCTACTGTTAGGATTCTCACAAGAATATAAAGACACTCATTCATAACATACAAACAGAAGTACCAGGTCAGACCCTTACAGGTTCCCTGACCTCTACAAGGCCTCACGAGCCCCAGTCAGTTGATTCTGTGGCTCATGTTCTTGTGTTGTCAAGATGTTCCTGACCCCTGTAGTTCCTCCAATCCTTCTTCCCTCTCTTCCACAGAACTCCTGGAGTACCACCTAATATTTGGTTTTGGGACTTTTCATCTGCTCCCATCAGTAGATCAGTGGAGTCTCTCTGTTCTTTTTGATGACAATTCTGCTAGGCTCTGGTCCTCAAACACTTTGCCGGCAGGACAAACTGCAGGTTGAAGGTTTTGTGGCTGGGTTGATATCTCAGTTCCTCCACTTGAGGTCTTGTCTGGTTACTGACAATGGTTTGTTCAGGCTCGCTGTTCCCCATTGCTAGGAGTCTTTGCTAGGCTTACTGTCATAGATCCCATGGAGTTTCCATAGCACTATATTTTCTTCTCACCTTTGGAATGCCCCCCCTCCCATTCCAGTCATTTGTCCAAGTATTTTCTCCCTGCCAATAAATATTTATTTACAAAAGCAAGTAGGATATAAAGTTTGGCCCACAGGCATTGTGAACTGGCTGGATAGAATTTCTAGCAGGAGATTCATTAGAAGTAATGATTTCCCCCAAAATTGTAATGTCACATCACTGCCGAAGCAGGACCAAGTTCCAGGAAGAAATCCAGTTTCTTCTGTTTTATAATGCCTTTCCTTATTTATTAAAATTGAAGTAAAGATTGTCTTCTGAGCACATTTCTTTATTTCTTCTACTTATTTAATATGTATGGATGTTTGGCTTGCATATATGTTTGTGAACCTCATGCATCCCTGGCTTACAGAGACCAGGAGCAAGTGCTGATATCTAGGGCTGGAGGTACCTTTGTTTGTGAGCCACCATGTGTGAGATGAGAATTAAACTTGGGTCCTTTGTAAGACCAACAGGTACTCTCAGCTCTTCAGCCATTTCTCAAGGCCTGTTTTCTAAGAACATAATTATGTAGATTTATAACTATCTTCCAAAAATTGCATCCCATTTTTATAAAAGTACTTTGCTTAGTGTTTTTTTTCCTGCTGAAGGAAGGAGTTCAAGTGAACGACTCCACATTCATTTTCCACACAGTTCTTTGAAACCTCATCCTCCTTGCTGTATAATTCATAAGGGGATATGAAAAGTAACTTTGTGTTCATGTGACATTTTATTTAAGTCTCTCAACAAACAGAAGCATGTCAGCTATTCATTTATATTTTGACATGATTATTGAGAAAATCACCAATCTAAGTTATTACACAAAATGGAGCATGGCAGGTATGTGATTGAGGAGCTCCCTCCTTAAAATGAAGATTGCAAAGAGAAAAACAAGAAAAGAAAGTTAACCAGTCTTCACTTGATGTTGCCATTCTTATTTAATTTTTGATAGTGGGAATTGAACCCAGTGCCTTCCGTATGCTAAGCACATTCTCTCCACTGAGCTACAGCCCCAGATATGTCACATTTTAAAAAGCCTTGTAGGTTCAAATGAAGCAGAAATGGAAAAACACTATGGCTTTATGGGGATTATAGGAAAAAACTGACTTCCTGAGATTAGACTATGCCATGTGCTTTGTGAAGCTTTCTTATATTACCTTAGTTTGTCTTCATAGCATCGTCCACAGATATATCTAATATCTTTATTATATGGATAATGAAGCTGGTTTTCCAGAAGTTTCTAAGTTGGTTGTGTGAATTTTTCTGAGTTATGACTAAAGTGAACTCACCCCAGATAAGGTGCCAATGATAGAAACAAATGATACTTCCCATGTGCAGTTTGTAGAACCAGTGAGTGTTCCCGGAAGCCACAGAAACAGTGGTGAGAGGTCACTTATGGGATCAAAGGCATCTTCTGGAAGGCTATACATCTTTTCCAAAGGACCCAGATTCAAATTCCCAGCACCACATGGTGCCTCACAGTGGTTTGTAACTCCAGTTCCTTGGGACCAGATGGCTTTTTATGGCCTCCACAGATACTATAAGCACATGGTATACAAGTAAACATGGAGGCAAAACACTTGTACATGAAAGTAAAAAAACTAAAAACAGTAGAAAAACAGTTTGTGTTTTGAAAGTTGTGCATCTGGAAAAGAAATATAACACTGGGACATTCGCAGCAAGGTCAATTAATGAATAACACATAAACATATCTGAACTTGCAGTTATACCCAGAACACATAGCAAATTTGTTTATGTATTAAAGAGAATTATAAAGAAATATCATAGATAGGAAA
>JADRCC010533644.1:0-16114 GCA_019843855.1 Hylomyscus alleni
TTTTTTTTACCTTTCTCTCTTTTTTTAATTAGATATTTTCTTTATTTACATTTCAAATGTTAGCCCATTTCCTAGTTACCCCTCTAAAAAACTCCTATCCCCTCCAACCTCCCCCTGCTCACCAACCCACCCACTTCCACTTCCTGGCCCTGGCATTCCCCTATACTGGGGCATAGAGCCTTCACAGGAACAAGGGTCTCTCCTCCCATTGATGATGAACAAGGCCATCCTCTGCTACATATGCAGCTGGAGCCATGAGTCCCTCCATGGTGGTTGAGTCTCTGGGAGCTCTTGGAGTACTGGTTGGTACATATTGTTGTCCCTGCTAGAGAACTGCAAACCCCTTCAGCTCCTTTGGACCTTTCTCTAGTTCCTCCATTGAGGAGCCTGTGCTCAGTCCAATGATTGGCTGAGGGCATCCACCTCTGTATTTGGTCAGGCACTGGTAGATCCCCTCAGGAGACAGCTATATCAGGCTCTTGTCAGCAAGCACTTGTTGGCATCCACAATAGTGTCTGGGATTGGTGACTGTATATGGGATGGATCCCCAGGTGGGGTAGTCTCTGGATGGCCTTTCCTTCAGTCTGCTCCACACATTATCTCTATAACTCCTCCCATGGGTATTTGTTCCCCCTTTTAAGAAGGAAAGAAGTATCCACACTTTGGTCTTCCTTCTTCTTTGAGCTTCATGTAGTCTGTGAATTGTATCTTGGGTATTCTAAGCTTCAGGGCTAATATCCACTTACCAGTGAGTGCATACCATGTGTGTTCTTTTGCAATTGGGATGATATTTTCTAGTTCCATCCATTTGCCTAAGAATTTCATAAATTCATTGTTTTTAATCACTGAATAGTACTCTATTGTATAAATATACCACATTTTCTGTATCCATTCCTCTGCTGAGGGACATCTGGGTTCTTTCCAACTTCTGGCTATTATAAATAAGGCTGTTATGAACATGGTGGAGCATGTGTCCTTATTACATGTTGGAGCATCTTCTGGGTATATGCCTAGGAGTGGTATAGCTGGGTTCTCAAGTAGTACTATATCCAATTTTCTGAGGAACTACCAAACTGTTTTCCAGAGTGGTTTTACCAACTTGCAATCCCACCAACAATAAAGAAGTGCCCCTCTTTCTCCACAACCTCCCCAGCATCTGCTGTCACCTGAGTTTTTGATCTTAGCCATGCTGACTGGTGTGAGGTGGAATCTCAGGGTTGTTTTGATTTGCATTTCCCTGATGACTAAGGGTATTTAACATTTTTTTAGGTGTTTCTCAGCCATTCAGTATTCCTCAGTTGAGAATTCTTTGTTTAGCTCTGTACCCCCATTTTTAATAGGGTTATTTGGTTCTCTGCAGTCTAACTTCTTGAGTTCTTTGTATATATTGGATATTCGCCCTCTATCAGATATAGTGTTGGTAAAGATCTTTTCCCAATCTGTCGGTTGTCATTTTTTCCTATTGGCAGTGTCCTTTGCCTTACAGAAGCTTTGCAATTTTATGAAGTCTCATTTTCCAATTCTTGATCTTAGAGCATAAACTATGGTGTTCTATTCAGGAAATTTTCCCCTGTGCCCATGTGCTTGAGTCTCTTCCCCACTTTCTTTTCTATTAGTTTCAGTGTATCTGGTTTTATGTGGCGGTCCTTGATCCACTTGGACTTGAGCTTTGTACAAGGAGATAAGAATGGATCAATTTGCATTCTTCTACATGTTGACTCCCAATTGAATCAGCACCATTTGTTGAAAATGCTGTCTTTTTTCCCACTGGATTGTTTTAGCTCCTTTGTCAAACATCAAGTAACCATAGGTGTGTAGGTTCATTTCTAGGTCTTCAATTCTATCCCATTGATCTACCTGCCTGTCACTGTACTGATACCATGCAGTTTTTATCACAATTGCTCTGCAGTACAGCCCGAGGTAAGAGATTGTGATTCTGAAGCCAGAAGTTCTTTTATTGTTGAGAATAGTTTTCACTATCCTAGGTTTTTTCTTATTCCAGATGAATTTGCAAATTGCTCTTTTTAACTCTATGAAGAATGGAGTTTAAATTTTGCTGGGGATTGCACTGAATCTGTAGATTGCCTTTGGCAAGATGGCCATTTTTACTA
This sequence comes from Hylomyscus alleni, assembly GCA_019843855.1. NCBI lineage: Eukaryota > Metazoa > Chordata > Mammalia > Rodentia > Muridae > Hylomyscus > Hylomyscus alleni. Next base: position 2,112 of record JADRCC010533644.1, read on the forward strand.
TATTAATCCTGCTAATCCATGAGCATGGGATATCTTTCCATCTTCTGAGATCTTCTTCAATTTCTTCAGAGACTGGAAGTTCTTGTCATATAGAACTTTCACTTGCTTAAGTAGAGTTACACCAAGGTATTTTATATTATTTGTGACTATGGTAAAAGGTATTATTTCCCTAATTTCTTTCTCAGCCTGCTTATCTTTTGAGTAGAGGAAGGCCACTGATTTGTTTGAGTTATTATATCCAGTTACTTTGCTGAAGTTGTTTATCAGGTTTAGGAGTTCTCTGGTGGAATTTTTGGGGTCACTTAAGTATACTATCATATCATCTGCAAATAGTGATATTTTGACTTCTTCCTTTCCAATCTGTATCCTTTGACCTCCATTTCTTGTCTAATTGCTCTGGCTAGGGCTTGGAGTACTATATTGAATAGGTAGGGAGAAAGTGGGCAGCCTTGTCTAGTCCCTGATTTTAGTGGGATTGTTTCAAGTTTCTCTCCATTTAGTTTGATGTTGGCTACTGGTTTGCTGTATATTGCTTTTACTATGTTTAGGTATGGGCCTAGAATTCCTGATCTTTCCAAGTCTTTTATCATGAAGGCATGTTGGATTTTGTCAAATGCTTTCTCAGCGTCTAATGAAATGATCATATGGATTTTTTCTTTGATCTTGTTTATATAGTGGTTTTATGTTTATGGATTTCATATGTTGAACCATCCCTGCATCCCTGGGATGAAGCCTACCTGTTCATGATGGATGATTGTTTTGATGGGTTCTTGGATTCAGTTTGTGAGAATTTTATTGAGTATTTTGGCATCGATATTCATAAGGGAAATTGATCTGAAGTTCTCTTTCTTTGTTGGGTCTTTGTGTGGTTTAGGTATCAGAGTAAGTGTGGCTTCATAGAACAAGTTGGATGGAGTTTTTTCTCTTTCTATTTTGTGGAATACTTTGAGGAGTATTGGTATTAGGTCTTCTTTGAAGGTCTGGTGGAACTCTGCACTAAACCCATCTGGTCCTTGGCTTTTTTTTAGTTGGGAGACTATTAATAACTGCTTCTATTTCTTTAGGGGTTATGGACTGTTTGGATCGTTTATCTGATCCTCATTTAACTTTGGTACCTGGTATCTGTCTAGAAAATTGTCCATTTCATCCAGATTTTCCAGTTTTGTTGAGTATAGGCTTTTGTAGTAGGATCTGATGATTTTTTTGGATTTCCTCAGTTTCTGTTGTTATGTCTCCCTTTTCATTTCTGATTTTGTTAATTTGGGTACTGTCTCTGTGCCCTCTGGTTAGTCTGGCTAAGGGTTTATCTAGCTTGTTAATTTTCTCAAAGAACCAGCTCCTGGTTTGGTTGATTCTTTGTATAGTTCTTTTTGTTTCTACGTGATTGATTTTAGTCCTGAGTTTGATTATTTCCTGCCATCTACTCCTCTTGAGTGTATTTGCTTCTTTTTGTTCTAGAGCTTTCAGGTGTGCTGCTAAACTGCTGTGTATGCTCTCTCCAGTTTCTTTCTGGAGGCACTCAGAGCTATGAGTTTTGCTCTTAGCACTGCTTTCATTGTATCCAATAAGTTTGGGTATGTTGTATCTTCATTTTCATTAAATTCTTAAAAGTCTTTTATTTCTTTCTTTATTTCTTCTTTGATCAAGTTATCATTGAGTAGAGCATTGTTCAGCTTCCATGCGTATGTAGGCTTTCTATTGTTTTTGTTGCTATTGAAGACCAGCCTTAATCTGTAGTAATCTGATAGGAGGCATGGGATTATTTCATTCTTCTTATATCTGTTGAGGTCTGATTTGTGGTCAGTTATATGGTCAGTTTTGAAGAAGATACCATGTGGTGCTGAGAAGAAGGTATATTCTTTTGATTTACGATGAAATGTTCTAGAGATATCTTTTAAATCCATTTGGTCCAAAACTTCTGTTAGTTTCACTGTGTCTCTGTTTAGTTTCTGTTTCCATGATCTGTCCATTGATGAGAGTGGGGTATTGAAGTCCCCCACAATTATTGTATGAGGTGCAATGTGTGTTTATAGCTTTAATAAAGTTTCTTTTATGAATGTTTGTACTCTTGCATTTAGAGCATAGATATTCAGAATTGAGAGTTCTTCTTGGTATATTTTTTTCCTTTGATGAGTATGAAGTCTCCTTCCTTATCTTTTTTGATGACTTTTGGTTGAAAGTTGATTTTATCTGATATTAGAATGGCTACTCCAGCTTGTTTCTTGGGACAATTTGCTTGGAAAATTGTTTTTCAGCCCTTTACTCTGAGGTAGTGTTTGTCTTTGACACTGATGTGGGTTTCCGGTATGCAGCAAAATGTTGAGTCCTGTTTACTTATCCAGTCTGTTAGTCTATGTCTTTTTATTGGGGAATTGAGTCCAATGATGTTAAGAGATATTAAAGACTATTGATTGTTGTTCTCTGTTATTTTTGATGTTATTTTTATGTTTGTATGATTATCTTCTTTTGGCTTTGTTGAAAGAAGATTACTTTCTAGCTTTTTCTAGGGTGTAGTTTCCCTCCTTGTGTTGGCATTTTCCATCTATTATCCTTTGTAGGGCTGGATTTGTGGAAAGATATTGTGTAGATTTGGTTTTGTCATGGAATGTCTTGTTTTCTCGATGTATGGTAATTGAGAGTTTTGCTGGGTATAGTAGTTTGTTTTGGCATTTGTGTTCTCTTAGGATCTGTATAAGATATGCCCAGGATCTTCTAGCTTTCATAGTCTCTGGTAAAAAGTCTGGCATAATTCTGACAGGTCTGCTTTGTATGTGACTTGACCTTTCCCTTACTGCTTTCAATATTCTTTCTTTGTTTAGTGTGTTTGGTGTTTTGATTATTATGTGATGGGAGGAATTTCTTTTTTCCTCCAGTCTATTTGGAGTTCTGTAGGCTTCTTGTATGTTCATGGGCATCTCTTTCTTTAGGTTACAGAAGTTTTCTTCTATAATTTTGTTGAAGATATTTTCTGGCCCTTTGAGTTGGGAATCTTCGCTCTCTTCTATACCTATTATCCTTAGATTTGGTCTTCTCATTCCATCCTGGATTTCCTGGATGTTTTGGGTTAGGAGTTTTTTGCTTTTTGCATTTCCTTTGACTGTTGCATCAATGTTTTCTATGGTGTCTTCTGCACCTGAGATTCTCTCTTCTATCTCTTGTATTCTGTTGGTGATTGTTGCATCTATGACTCCTGGTTTCTTTCCTAGGTTTTCTATCTACAGGGTTGTCTCCCTTTGTGATTTCTTTATTGTTCCTATTTCCATTTTTAGATCCTGGATGGTTTTGTTCAGTTCCTTCACCTGTTTGGTTGTGTTTTCCTGTAATTCTTTAAGGGATTTTTGTGTTTCCTCTTTAAGGTCTTCTACCTATTCACCTGTGTTCTCTTGTATTTCTTTAAGGGAGTTATTTATGTCCTTCTTAAATTCCTCTATCATCATCATGAGATGTGATTTTAAATCAGAGTCTTGCTTTTCTGGTGTTTTGGGGTAACCAGGATTTGCTGTTGTGGGAGAACTGGGTTCTGATGATGCCAAATAGTCTTGGTTTCTGTTGCTTATGTTCTTGTGCTTGCCTTTCACCATCTCGTTATCTCTGGTGGTAGCTGGTCTTGTCTCTGGCTTTGGCCTGTCCCTCCTACGAGCCTGTTTGTCAGTACTCATGGGAGACTAGTTCTCTCTGGGAGGAATTTGGGTATGGAGAGCTGTGGTACAGGGTCAGCTCTGGGGTACAGACAGAGACCAGAAGGATCCTATCCCCAGCTGATCCTTGATTCCTGTGTCCTGATGGCTCTGTGAGGGTCCTTGATGGGCCAGGAATTTGAAAAGAAGTGGTGGTCTTACCTGTGCTCACAGATGTGTAGGCACTCCTGGAAGACCAACTCTCTCCTGGAGGTATTTTTGTATGTAGCTCTGTGGCACAGGATCAGTTCTGGGCACAGAGAGAGGCCAGGAGACTCCTGTCGCAGGCAGTCCCTCAGTTCCTGTGTCCTGAGGGTTCTGGGGTGGGTTCCTCTGAGCAGCAGTGATGGTCCTACCTACACTCACAAGCCTGCCCACACTCCTGGGAGGCTTGCTCCCTCCTGGCACTATTTGGGTATGGAGCCCTGTGCCATAGGATCTGCTAAAGGCAGAAACAGAATCTGGAAGGCTCCCGTCCCATGCCTCCCCTCGGTTCCTGTGTCCTAAGCTCACATAGTAATTATTTAATGGAACACAGCATGACATTATGGGGCATAGTACATATTATGAGGTGTTACATGGAGACAGTGCAGAATTTTCTTATATGTATCCTGTGTGTGATAAACATATCAGAGTAACTGATGGATCACAGGTTTCTCATTTTCTTTGTGTTAGGAACATGCAAAGGCTTCATTTATGCACATTCTCATGCATTTTGGGTATGTGTATGTATATATGTGTGCATATATATGTTCATGCATGTGTATATGTGTATAAATGCATATTTGTGTGTATATATGTGTATTATGCATGTGCATATATTTGTGTGTATATATGTGTATGTATGCATGTGCATGTGTGTATATGTTTGTATGCGTATGTATGTATTTATGTGTGTATGTGCATGTATGTATATTGTGTAGATATGCATATATGTATATATGTGTGAATGTACATATATGTGTGTTCATGCATGTGTATGTGTGTGTGTGTGTGTGTGTGTGTGTGTATGTATTCATGGTGCACATGCATGTAGAGGTCACAAGACAACCTCAGGTGTCAGTCCTTGCTTTCCACTTCATTTGAGACAAGGCTTCTTTTGCTATTGCTATTGTTTGTCAATGCATGAACCAGCATTGTTAGTTTGCAAGCTTCTAGAAATTCTCCTTCCTCTGCCTCCCATCTCACTGTAGGATCACTGAGATTTCCAATGTGTTTCCATACCAGGCTTCTCATGGGTTCTGGAGATTTGAACTTGGGTCTTTACACTTGCTCAGCATAACTTTTATCCACTTAGTTATCCTCAGCCCTGTCCCCAGCTATTTTAATATATTCAATTAATTATTGTCAACTATCCTTATTCTACTGTGCTATAGGAAATGTACATATGAATCAACACATCTGTACTCCTCTTGGGTGTACTTGCTTCTTTTTGTTCTAGAGCTTTCAAGTGTGCTGCTAAACTGCTAGTGTATGCTCTCTCCAGTTTCCTTCTGGAGGCACTCAGAGCTATGAGTTTTGCTCTTAGCACTGTTTTCATTGTGTCCTATAAGTTGGGTATGTTAAGATGCTCCAACCTGTAATAATGACACATGTCCACTATGTTCATAGCAGCCTTATTTATAATAGCCAGAAGCTGGAAAGAACCCAGATGTCCCTCAACAGAGAAATGGATACAGAAATTGTGGTACACTTACACAATGGAATACTACTCAGTATTAAAAACAATGAATTTATGAAATTCTTAGGCAAATGGATGGAACTAGAAAATATCATCTTGAGTGAGGTAACCCAATCACAAAAGAACACATGTGGCATGCATTCACTGATAAATGGATATTAGTTCAGAAACTTGGAATACGCAAGATACAATTAACAGACCATCTGAAGCTCAAGAAGGAAGACCAAAGTGTGCATACTTCCGTCCTTCTTAGAAAGAGGGAACAAAATACCCATGGGAGGAGATACAGAGACAAAGTTTGGAGCAGAAACTGAAGGAAAGGCCATCCAGAGACTACCCTACCTGGGGATCTATCCCATATACAGTCACCAAACCCAGACACTATTGTAGATGCCATGAAGTGCTTGCTGACAAGAGCCTGATATAGCTGTCTCCTGAGGGGCTCTACCAGTGCCTGACAAATACAAAGGTAGATGCTCTCAGTCAACCATTGGACTGAGCACAGGGTCCTCAATGGAGGAGCTAGAGAAAAGTTCCAAGGAATTGAAGGGTTTTGCAGCCCCATAGGAGGAACAACAATATGTACCAACCAGTACTCCCAGAGCTCCCAGTGCCTAAACCACCAACCAAAGAGTACATATGGAGGGACCAATGGCTCCAACCACATATGTAGCAGAGGATGGCCTTGTCAGTCATCAATGGGAGGAGAAGCCCTTTGTCCTATGAAGGTTAGATGCCCCAGTGTAAGGGAATGCCAGGACCAGGAAGCAGGAGTGGGTGGGTTGGAGAGCAGGAGAAGTGGGGAGGGGATTGGGGGTTTTTGGAGGGAAAAAACAGAAAAAGGGTTAACATTTGAAATGTAAATGAAGAAAATATCTAATAAAAGAAAGACTCTAAAACCATTTTCTATTTTGTCCCAGTGTGAATAGTAGTTGGAAGAAGTAGGAAAAGAATGAAATTAGAGGCAAAAAGTCTAAATTTTACCATTTGGTATCTATAAAACACTAATGCATTTTGGCTTCATTCTGCTAATATGTAAGCAAAGAAAGAAAGAAAAAACCCAAATACAAACCCCAACAAACCTTTAGGCCCTTTCAGATTCTAAACTGTAACTCTAATTTTTTGAGGCAATTGCATGTGTCTCAGGCTGGTCTCAGAGTTGTTATATAACCTGGGATAACCTTGAACTTCTGATACTTTTGTCTGAACCACCATAGCAGAAGGATTACAGGGAAAGTCAACCGCTGTGTTGTAAGTGGTGCTGAGGATAGCAGCCAAGGCTGCAAGCACTCTACCTGCTCTTTATAATCACTCAACATCCTCACTGAGCTACGTCCCCAGTCCTTAGTCTTATGCTTTTTAACAGTGAAGAACCATATAGTCAGCGGAAGCCCTAGACAGGAGAAGAGTTGGCAGAAGACTGACTTTAAGCACATTTGTGTCTAGTTCTGTTGGAACATTCTTAGAGCTGTGGGAAAGTTCTACCACGAGCCAACCATGAGGGGTGCGTGTTCCGGGTCATTTCCTAGGGTGTCCTAGTGGTACCTGGGACCTAGGGATGGAGTTTCTAGGTGTTGAATACTAAAATGCCCATTCTTGGAATTATGTTACTATATTGGCAAAGGAAAATTTAGAATTTAAGTCTATGTTATTGTCTGTCTTTGCCTATAGCTATAAAGTCCCATGTTCCTGTGATTAAGTGGCTAAAATTAATCTAACCTAGAAGACTATATTGCCTGGCTTGCACTTTCTAGTTGATGATCTCAGTTTCCTGCTGTGTTTTGTAACTCCTGACAGTTCCCCCACATCAGGCTTTTCTGGCTCATTTGCAGGCCTACTTGCTTAAAACTCTACAAATTCATGGCACCCTTATTATGTGCCAGGCATTGTGGAAATGTCAGGGATTTGGTGCTAAAGTGAAAGATTCATCATTAGTGATGAGGCAGAGCTAACAGACTAAAGAGTTAAGACGCTTATGGTACCTCAGATGACACTCCTAGGGAGCAGGGAATCTCTGCTTGGGAGGATGCTATAAATGGAAGATTAGGCTGGTCTCCAAACATACCAAACAAGATTTTCTGTAAGTATCAGTAACAGAGATACAGTGGAAGAAAATCAACACTCATCACCAAACAGGGACTGGGTGACTACCTCTTAGCTCTAGGGTCAAGCAGAAGTGAGAGTTTATAGCACCTCACTGGCCAGTGGGGCTTGGGAGAAAGTTGCATCAGATAATATGATAATATGGACATGCATGAATGACTTCTTGTTTTAAAAGCAGAGAAGTACTCATTGGTTGGGATTAATCTACCTAGTGCATGCTTCTGGACCTGTGCAAATAGAACAAGTGCCTCTTCTTTCATAACTGTAAGCTTCCAGCCTCCAAGTTTAGCACCAAAGGTGAACCTTCTTAGAGGAAGCAGTTCAGTCTCATAGCTCCCCCTTTCTGTTCTCCTTTCCCTCCTTTTCCCTTCCCTCTTCTTTCCCCTTCATTCTGAGATTTGCTGCTTCCTTGGAGAATCCTATGGACCACTATTGCCATCATAAATCCTGTCTCAGGGGTGTGTGGTATTTAAACCCTTTAAAACATTGTCAAAATCCCAGACAAAACTCTGGGCGCACAACCAATATCAGCCGGGATGTTCAACACGACCTTACTAAAAACTGGGAAGAAGGAAAAGAAAAATTCTCCAGTACTAGCTCTGAGTTTCAACTCTGTCTTATTGATTCTGGAAGAGGAGATGGCTTCCTCCAAACCCTCCTTCCTAGATTCTAGTGTCTTCTCATATAATAACCGCAGTCTCAGCTCCCATGACTAAGGAGTTCTTCTAATTCAGTGGCTCTCAACCATCCTAATGCTGAGACCCTTTAATACAGTTCCTCGTGCTGTGGTGTCCTCCAATCATATAATTATTTCATTGCTACTTCATAACTGCAATTTTGCTACTGTTATGAATTGTAGTATAAATATGTGATATGCAGGATATCTAATATGTGACCCTTATTGGGGTTGCAACACACAGGTTGAAAACTGCTACTCTGATTTAACTCCTTGACCACCAGAGGAAAATGAGCACCATGTCATTTTCCATTCTCCTTGCCTTTGCCTAGTGACTCACAGTAGCAAAGACCTCAGCCTTGGTTAAGACCTCATTTGAAACAAGACAGGTACAGAATGATATTCTCATTTACACTTAAAAGTTGGCCTCAATGAATAAGATGTCCAACTATTATGTATCAATGAAGTTTTTATTATTTATAATTTCTTTTCTTTTTCTACTTTTAATACTTCAGAAATTAAACTGTAGTTGTATGGATTTCTCCCTTCCCTTCCCATCCTGCCATGTCTCCCAAGTCCCCTCCCTCCAACTCCACTATGGCTAGATTTGTTTTCTGGAAGCAAGTCATTTTCATCTCTTTTTGTTTCTGCTGAAGAACCCCACCATCTATAAAGTTTAAAGACCTAGAAGCCAGCCTCTTTCCCTGGCCCAGGCCAGCCTGCTCACCTTTCTCTGTCTTGGCCTCTTACTAAATCCATACTCTGGCCTAACCACATCAACAAGCAGTCCTGTGGATGAGGCAAGCATGATCATGTTCCAATCCCATGTAATTACCAAGGATCACTACAAGTCTCATCCCCACTCCACCCTCACCCTTCTCCACCCCTACCCTCACCCCACCCCCAGTACTACCTATTCTTCAGCATTTCTGCTGCGCTACCCTTTAAACTGTTCATTTGGCTCCAACTAGCCCTAAACTATCTCCTGCTTGTGCCTTCTCTTCAACAGCGATTTTGGTTTTTGTCATAATTCTATGTGTGTTCCTGGCACAATCTAACAGCTCTAGGTTTATCCATGCGAATGTATTCCTGCCCATCTAGCTGATAAATCTTAGAAGACAGCATGCTACAGTTAAAAAAAAATCTGAAGCCCAAAACAGGTCTCATCTAGCAAAAACCTTTCTAAGCATTGGACTCTTTCTCATTATAAAATTGTAACATGTGAGGATGGACTCCTGTAACATGTGAGGATGGACTCCTGTAACATGTGAGGATGGACTCATGTAACATGTGAGGATGGACTCCTGTAACATGGAGGAATTAGACTCAGCAAGATAACCCGAGTAGCACAGCCGCATAGGGAATTTTCAAAATAGTTCGTTCTCCTCCTATTCCTTAAAGTTCTGTATTAACCACTTCTCCCAAGCTCCTCCATGCACCCAAAGGGTCCTACCAGCTCCCTAATGGCACAATGCCTAAAGCATAAGTGCCCCATAAAGACAAGCTTGATGGATGGAAGATGGTGTGTGAATGAACTGATGATAGTAAACAGAACGTTGAGAGTATGCTATCCATGCCTGCTTCCTGCTCCCCTGGAGTGGATTCTGTCAGTCTTAGGAGGTCTCCTGACTGATGCCCTTTGCCCCAGCTATTCCAAGGCCATTTTACAGAGCATGACAAGGGACCCTTGAACTGAGCTTCGGGGTCCTCTGAAGCCTTTCAAGGACCCATCAATACAAGAGGGATTGTATCCCCCTCTGAAATAACTGTCAGAATGCCTGTCAGAGCCCATTCCCTCTTAATGTCCATGTGCAAGGATATTCAGTTCTTCTAAGCATTGGTATGGATACCATGGTGAGACAACCTAGTTAGCCAGCCCTTCAGCAGTTCTGCTGTTGACCTGTGCCTCAGAGAAGTCACCATGGCAACCCACAGTACTGTTTCTTTCTTCAGCAAGAAAATAAGGGGCAAGAACAGAGACCACAGTTTCTTACCCGTGCCAGGGTTTATCATTAACCGAAGCTGGGATTCTCTTCCCTGGCCTGCCTTTAAACACAGGTGTTTGCTATTAAGCTCAGGTATCTATTTTAGACACAAATATCTGAATAACCTCCCTTTAATTAATCCCTAATCGTGAAGGACTCTCATTCAGTGTAGAACATTAGCTTGGTAATATTTAGATTATTCCCATTTTGAATCCGTGTTTATAGCCTATAATAATGAGGGACTGTGGGGTTCGGTGACATTTTTAAGGACTTAGATTTATTTCTGTGAGACCATTTGGAGGGTTTTCTAATCTCACTCCTAACTTGGGAGGAAGGAGTGAGTCTCACGTGGTACGGATGCTGCTTCTTATGGCCATTACCCCAGCATCCAGCTAAGGTATTATATTTTTCAGTGCTTTTCAAGAGCAGATTGCAATCTGGGTTCCTCAATGCACTTCGTAATAACTTTTTGAAGAGACGACAGAGTCTGAATTGTTGACTCAGATTGTACCAGCTTTCCAAGAATCCTGCTTTCAGAGGTGGGAATGATGAATTGAAGAGTTATTTATTTGGATTTTTAAAATGTGTCTATTATTGAGGTCCCTGGGTTTGTGTACAAAAGATTCAAGGCACAATTCCCTGAGAAAAATAGACTAAGTAACCTGTATGCAGGCAAAACTAGCAATAGTCTAGGAGACCATTTAATTCTGGCCTTTAGTTCTGGGAATCGGGCTACAGTTAGTGGTCCAGCAGGCTTATAAGGCTGAATATATATATATATATATGTGCGTGTGTGTGTGTGTGTGTGTGTGTGTGTGTGTGTGTAGAAATAAATGTGTTGGCCAGGTCAGGTCATTTCTCCTACACTTTCAAATCAGAAAATAGGCTGTGGACTGAGGGTGTGCATAGCTCAGTGACAGTCTTTTCCTAGCATACACAAGGCCATGGGTTTAATTCCCCTGCCCCACTTCCATCATCAACAACAACAACAACAAAAAGACAAACTTTTTTGATACTAAGTGATCACAGTCCATAGAAACTCCACAGAAAAGACATATGACATAGTGAGCATATGACATAGTGTGCACTGGGGATCTGCCTGAATAGACACTGTGAAAGAGAAACTAGGGGTAACTAGTAGAGTCCCAAGGAAACAAAAGGGAGGAAGACATGAAAAGGAAAAAGAGGCCGGGCCAGGCAAACCATGGGTGCTGATGAAAGCATCCAGAGAAACAGCTTTCTACAGCAGAGTGCAGTGAGATGGAAACACTTGGTGTGAAAAACCAAGTCTATGTGCCTCACACTGCACTTCAAAGAATCGGGTTTCATGTGGGTGAGAAAGAGTACCCACTCTTGGCTGGTACCTTACTAGGTATGCTGGGCAATTTAAATGTGAAGGTCATTCAATCATTTCTGTCCTTAAAGAGGCTCAGTGCCTGGAAAAGACAGATGTGTAAGGAAGTAGTTCCCACACAGTGTGGTGACTGTGGATAAAACTCATCACAGAGCCATGGAAATGTGGAAGATGTTTGGATTGCACAAAGCAAGATGCTACAACAAAGCCACAGGATGCAGGTTGGGAAAACACAGAGTGACATGGAAATTCTGCTTCGCTCTTGAGAGTAGCTGGTTGTGCCAAGCCTCTCTTGAGCCCCCGTGCCTCCTGTCACCCCACTCCATATGTCCCCAGTAGGATCCATTCACTCCTGGCTATACACATCCCTCTTCCAATAGTCACACCTTGTCACACATTAAACACTCTGCCTCCCTCTAATATACTGTCAACCCCTTGCATTCAACACGAATGTTTTATTCATGTTTGCCTCTTGAGAAACTACAGTGCCATGTCAGATTGTGAGCTGATAATATGTGTTTGTTGGGAGGAAGAAAGAACAGAGTAAAGGAAGGAAGGAAAGATAGGCTTCTAGCACCTGTTTCTGTAGCCTGCTGGCATTGATCTGGATCTGTCTCCTTGTTTGTGCTCCTTCTAATGACTTCTATAAGCCTACCCCACCCCACCCCCACTTTCTTCCATGCTTCTTCTCACCAATGCCTGAGCACCTTGGTCCCTTCTGCCTTCTGTTTCCTTTCTGTTTCTCCTCTATTTCCTCCACTTTCCCCAAGTCCCACATCACCCCCTATGCCTATGTGCCCTGCCTACGAGCTTCTTCCTGTAACATCCCTTGATAACTGATGGAAGTAGAGCCCTGATAGAGCTCCTGAACAATGACCGCAGGAAGGGAATGACCAGTGGGAAGCATTTGTTTCAAAGGAAGCCAAGCTGAGGCTTTAAATCAATAGTGAACAAGGAAGGACTAAGATCTTAAGGACTCCATGTTGGTGAGAGATGATGCATGAGAATCATGTAGCTAATCGTCTTCAAGGGGTTCCGGCCCAGAGAAGCAGCCATAGAGAGCCCATACTTGGCCAAAATACTCCCATAAGCCTAGACCCCACTCCCACTTTCATCTACGTTCCTTCCCATCCATGCCTGAGTACCCTAGTCCCTTGTATCGTGTCTCCAAATTGCTGGTCCCCAGTGCTTACCTTTCCCAGCCTCCTGACTTAAGAGCCCAAGACCCAGAGAGATTAAATGACCTTACCGAAGGTCACACAGGCCACAGTCATTTCAACTCCTAGCCCATTGTCTTCCCACTTTACCTCATAGCTTCCAGGTAGCACAAGCATTGCCTACACCCAAGATCAATGCGGCTGACACACAGAGAGCTATTCTTCCTGCTGAGAAATGCATACAGAAATGGAAAGGAAGGTGACAGCTGTCTAATGGCAGCTATATGGGATGGTTCTGGACTCGGAATGAGAAATATTATCTCCTGCTAATGCGTTTGAAGAGACAAGGGGAGACAGAATGCAATTACCCAAATGGCTGTTTTCCCCCGATACCAAAAACAAATTCTCCCACCCTACTGAATAATGCTAAGGGGTCTTTAACAATTGGTTTATGCCCCCATCTGAAAGCTGTCATCACTCTGAAAAGCATGGGGGCCAGCTTCACCAGTCAAGGGTATCAATTTGAGACAGCATTGATGATCTCCTTTTAGAGTCACCAGCCTTCTGAAGGTTCAGGCTCTCCAACAAGAAGGCTCTACATGGCCTTGGCCACTCAGCTACCAACACTGTAGTCTCAGAGCCTTCCCCCAGATGAGACATTTTTCTCTGTATCAGTCATGGACCATTAGTGGCCTATTTGTTTCAGAGTGCCAATGACGGAGAGTGGGGAAAAGTTAGAGAAACACCCTTCTTAGAAGGGCCACTCATCTATAAGCAAACCTCATACAAACACCGCTATAAAGCACATAAATTAAACATAATTAATTCATCTCGTCAGACTAGAGATAGGTCCCCTCCTGTAAACGTCTGGAGGCTTTTATTTGTACCACTGTGATAGCACTTACGTTTTATCACGGTTCCCGATTATTTGTGTTCCTGTCATATCTGTCCTGAGATTGCAACTCTGTGCATATGAGTTAATGAATCATACTGTGTTCCACCATACCCAGCACCTGCTGCAGACAGAGCTGTACCCAGGAAAGCTGCCCACTAAATAAATCCTTAATGTAAAACACAAGGAAAACTTGTGCTCAATGCCTAGCTTTAGAGGAAAGTGTTCATCGTGCCAGGGGTAGAGCCTTGAGGAGGAGACAGTGACTCCTGAACCCCATGGTCTTCTGGTTCTCCTGCTGTCAGGTGGCTAGATGCTTCAGTGGGCAGTGAAAGAATTTCCCCAAATTGAACTAGAGTGGAAAAAGACAATTTTGTTGAATATACTGCAGGGGATGAGGAGGGTGAGGCAAAAGAAGTGTCTATGACAATGGTGGACTCTGTGTGTGGGGGGGTGTCTATGACAATGGTGGACTCTG
>JADRCC010533649.1:0-10453 GCA_019843855.1 Hylomyscus alleni
AAAAAAAAAAAAATCATAGGACTATTATGTTGCTACTGTTTAAAAGTAATTGATAAGATGCTTCTCACCCCCTTGTAACTGATCAGTGTTTTGAAACAATTTGTTCCCATTTGTTTTCTGTTGCTGGGATAAGTGTCACAAGCAAAAGCAACTTGGAAAGGAAAGGGTTTATTTGGCTTAGATTCCCAGGTCAAAATCCGTCAATGAAATCAGGGCAGGAACTTGAGGCAGGTAACTGAGGCACGGAGGACTGTGGCTTCCAGGATTCGTCTCTGGCTCATGCTCAGCTAGCTGTCTTATCCAGCTCAGACCCACCTGCCTAGGGATGGTTCTGCCCACAGTAGGCTGGACCTTCCCGCATGAATGATCAGTTAAGACACAGGCACAGGCACAGGCCACTCTGACCTAGGCAATGCCTCAGCTGCAACTCCCCTCCCAGTGACTTTGGCCATGTCATATTGACAATAAAAACTAAATAGCGCCCTGCTTTTATGTCACCTTCTCCTTGACCACTAACATTCGGTGCTCAGCCAGGTCTGCCTCCTCTCTCCTAATCTATCTTTCTATTCTAGCTCCTACTGTGTGGACTGAAACTGCTTCCAGAGTACGACTGAGCATGCTTGGAACAACCCACATGTTTCTGTCAGAACTTCAATTTGGCTGTATGCTTAGCATTGTTTAATAATTGATTTGCAGTGGTCAGTGCCAAGAGCATCTTAGAGCATGGTGTTTAATATATGCTGATTTTCTCATGTGTTATCCATGCAGAACAATGGGCACTTGGGGTTGCCGTTCAGAGCCTCCACTTTTCCACTTCTCTCCTATCATGTCTTTAGGACTAAGTGAAATTATGTGCACTTATACCCCCAAGTCAGGGTAGCCATTCCTAGGAATTATGGAAGCCACTGCAAATGAGCTTATGTTCTTCTCCACCACTGTTCAGCTTCAGTTAGCATTAAAGTGGGAAGGATGAACTGGACATAGAAACCTAGACTGCAGCTCCATCCCATCTAGGGATAGGCCCTGCAATGTGAAGTCACAGAGTCTGTGTGATTATCAGTTTTACAGCTCAAGGCCAGAAGAGAGTATAAGAGGATCGTCTCACTTGTATCTCAGAGTTCTGGAATCCTTTGTTCAAGACAGTGTCCTCTAAAGAGATTTCACAGCATAAAAAAGTCTAATATCATCACCACTACCCCCCACCACACACATGAATGTCAAAAGAAACAAAAAGAGGGATGTGGTTCAAAGTGAAGGAGAAGGAAACAGAAGACTGGGACTTCTTAACTGACAGGAAACTTTCCCCTCCATCGTGAAGTTTAAGCACAAGACCATTCATGGGCAGAATTCATGGGGAGAAAAAGAGACAGATGGTATAAAAATAGGAGAAACCAAAGAACCAAGGACCCACAGCCTGAATAAGCACAGAGAGGGAGAAGGAAAAAGACTAGGAAAAGCCTGCAAAACTGAGTAGTATTCCATTATGTAAATGAACCACATTTTCTATATCCATTCTTCTGTCATGGGACATCTAAGTTGTTTCCAGCTTCTGGCTATCACAAATAAGGCTGCCATGAACATAGTGGAACACGTGTCCCTGTGGCATGGTGGGGTATCTTTTGGGTATATTCCCAAGAGTAATATAGCTGGGTCTTCAGGTAGATCTATTTCCAATTTTCTGAGGAACCTCCAGATTGATTTCCAGAGTGGTTGTACCAGTTTGCAATCCTACCAGCAATGGAGGAGTGTTCCTTTTTCTCCAAATTCTCTCCAACATGTGTTGTCAGTTGAGGTTTTGATCTTAGCTATTCTGATTGGTATAAGATGGAATCTCAGGGTCATTTTGATTTGCATTTCTCTGGTCACTAAGGACTTTGAACATTTCTTTAGGTGCTTCTCAGCCATTCGAGATTCTTCAGTTGTGAATTCTCAGTTTAGTTCTATACCCCATTTTTTGATTGGTTTGTTTGTTTTTTTGGTGGTTAACTTCTTGAGTTCTTTATATATTTTAGATATTAGCCCTCTATCAGATGTGGGGTTAGTGAAGATTTTTTCCCAATCTGTAGGTTGCTGATTTGTCTTATTGACTATGTCCTTTGCCTTACAGAAGTTTTCCAGTTTTATGAGGTCCCATTTATCAATTCTTGATCTTAAAGCATGAGCCATTGGAGTACCCTCCAAAATGCACCCAAGACCTGGGAGGTAAGAGACTCTCAGAAATCAAAGAAGGGACCTTAAATAAATGCCTGACAGTAGTGAGAGGGAACTTATAGAGCCCACCTCCAGCAGGAAGACAGGGCATCAAGTGAGGGATGGGGTTGCCATCCCACAGTCACAACTCTGACCCATAATTGTTCCTGTCTGAAAGAATTACAGGGATGGAAATGGAGAGGAGCCTGAGTAAAAGAAGGTCCAGCAACAGGCCCAAAGTGGGATCAGGCTTAAGGGAAGGTCCCTTGGGACTATTACTGAAGTTATAGAGTGCTCACAAAAAGGGACTTATCATGACTGCCCTCCGAAACACTCAACAAGCAGCTGAAAGGGTCAGATCAGATATCTGCACCCAACCAATGGACAGAAGCAGCTGACTCCTGTTGTTGAATTAGGGAAGGCTGAAAGAAGCTGAGGAGAAGGATGACCCTGTAGGAGGACCAGCAGTCTCAATTAATCTAGACCCCCATGCTAGCCCTGAACAAAGGTAGATCCAACATATGAAACACAACTCCCAGGAGTAACAGACCAGGACACTAAGCATAAAAAGATTTATAAACTCAAGGGGAAAAGAAAAACTTTTTTTTTTTGGCCATTTTCAATATTATACAATGGATGTGCAGAACATCGATCAAAGGAGAAATACACAAACCATCGTAAAGTTAAACATCATTTCAAACCATGTGAAAATACATCCGAATCCAAGATTTAGGAGAGGTAAGTGTTTAACAGAGAGTAAAACAAAAGACAGAAAGAGAAGAGAGAAACATGTCATTTTTAACACTTTTTTTTCATATTCAAAAGAATGGTTTTACTTAAGAGTTTCACATAAGTAGCATAATGTCTTTCATTAAAATTGGCAGCAGAGAAACCTGAAAGTTGAAATGCTACACTGAGTTGTTTTTAATTGAAATGGATCTATCGGAAGGACTGCAAGTCCCATACTAATTTTCTTTTCGGCAATAGGCTTACACGGACGGTGGCTGGGAACTGAGAAAGGGAAGGGCTACGAAGGGCAGTAAGGTTGCCCGGCCAGATCCACGGTCCCCTCTGAGTAGATAGAATTTCACCAGCCTCTAGGTTTACTTCATTGGCAGGATGTAAGATTAAACATACATTTAAAGTAGTATTTGTCAGGAAGTATATAAATACATAGTTATTAATAAAGTACACAGGGTTCATTAGCTAACCGAAAATGTTTAAACGGAAGCAGTTTTGCTTGTTTTGTAATTGGTTTATTTTATCACATTGGAGAATGTGTACCAGAGAATTATTTCTAAGTGTGAGCTAATGATTCCAGATGGAGCTTCCTTCTCTGTTACTGAGTTACTAACGTTTAAGAAGAACTGGCAGAGAGACCAGGCTGTGCTGTCTTCAGCTTAAAAATGGGATTCGCCTTACAAACAAGTAGGAAAAGATGACAAATGGCAGACAGAATACAATTTAATATAAAGATACTTTTTCTAATGCTTTGCCTATATTTTGCACATTAAATCAGATGGGAATGACTGATGAAACAAATGTTTTATTAAATAAGCCATTCTAAAGAATATTCATCATGGGAGAGAGAAGAAACTAGAATACTGAAAAAAACAAGAGTTTGGCTTGCATAATTTATTTTTAGCCTTAAATAATGGAATGAAATGGAAAAAAAAAACGAAAAAATAACCAAATAAACACCAGGCAAGTCAGTCCTTGAAACGGCTCAGTTGTGCCAAGAAATTTAGCAAAGCTACAAGCAAGCATATATTATTTTAAGTGCGGGAGTGACTTTGGCTTCCCAGACTGCAGAGGCCAAGCAGTGTGACCATGCTCTGTGAGGCTGAAGACCATTCTGGTTCTGAGATGCCCACAGGAAGGCAGATGCATGACTGTCGTGAGACACACAGGAGTTATGAGAAACAATATCGGCTCATAGGCAAACCTTAGTTCTGTACCTAACGCCTGACTACATTAAGTTCTGGTGAAGAAAATTCAGTACAACCAGGCCGACATCATGGTTGCTTTCAAATGTTGATTAAATCTTTATTTTATGTATTATACAGATCTTTTTGGAACAAAGTACTTGAAAATCTATTAGAATTGCTAATCTTTGACTTCGCTGTGTACAGTCGAAGACTGCTCTTCAACACAATAGTTTATTTGGAATCATCTCTATTTATTTGGGGAAAAAAATTAAAAATAAAAGAAGCAAAAGTACCACTTGTATATGCAGAAGCTAGAAGTTAAGCTCCTAAGAGGACAAGGTTTGAAATATTAAAATCCTAGCACAAGATACATTACCGTCCCCACACAGTTCCTCCCATTATGAAGAGAGTTTATGCAGAGGCTTGTCCTTCACAGATGTTAATTATCAGAACAATGTGAGCGACATTGTTCTTTCTTTCTTCTACACTGCAAATCCCAGCAGAAAGGAAGAATATAATAGAAGCTGGGAAAGTTGCTTAGAATTTGTAAATGCTACTAACAAAAGCTGACTACCAAACCACTTTAAACCAAATACAGTAAGAACTTCAAGTTCTTAACTACTAAAGATGAAATTTAGAAGCAGCAGCCCATGCAAACAGAAATAGTGACAGAATATATATGCGTGTTACAGCCACTAAAAATGATTGTTTAATATTTATCATCTTAAATACTTTCCTCTGAAAATCCACCTTTTAAATGGGCAGAAAGGAAGTTTAACCAGAGAAAAAGAAAATAAGTCTATCAAGTTTTCTAAGGCCCAGGGATATCATTACATGGTGTTCTTAAGACTTCAATAAATTAGAATCCCCAAACCAAGGAAACAGACTAGATATGTCTAAGACCTAATCAGCTCTTGACATATCCTAAGTGTTTGTCAAGTATTGTTTTGTGAAATATTTAACAAACACGATGAAAGCCCACCTGGGATGACATACGTCTGGAAGGTGAGTCTTAGTTGTGTGTGCGCAGGTCCACGTCTCTGTCCCAGCCTCTCAGGCCTACCTGCCACATACTGTACCCTGAGCCTTCTTGTAGGAATAGTCGTCATCTTGGGTGATCATTGCCATGACTACTCCTGAGTAACCTGGTCGGTGTCCCTGCATAGTTTTCAGTACATCCTAAGTAAATGAAGTCAGTAGAGAGGCACGAGGAACTTTCTGACTGGCCTATGGTATGGTCATCCCAGAACTGTGCCCCATGATCTTGTTATTATTCTACTCCCACCCCCACTAGGGCCTAAGGAGCAGCAGGGAAGTGGGGGCAGACAGGTTGTAAGAGCTGAAGGACTGAGGGGAGGGCTGTGAGGCACTTGCCTCTGGGCATGACATGACTGTTGCTCAAGACTCCCTCAAGATCAAGTTAGTAAAAAATTCCAGTGTGGAGAAGGGAAGGCCCACTTAAGCCCCATTCCCAGCTGTGGTACTATCCACAGCTGATGACTGATGAGGACAGTAGACTCATTTCTCTTTGGTAAGGTTGCCATGGGGTAGGTGGTCTCAGCGGATGGCTATATATCCAGACACATTTTGTGTGAACCAGAGTTAAATGCTGGAGGGTAGTGTTTATCTTTTCACTCCCCCAAACAAGATTGTTTGACCCAATTATACTCGATGTGCTTTATCACATGTAGTTGGGAGATATGTAGGCAGGAAATATGTCAGGATATATGGTTACCCCTGATTGAACCTGCTGAGAAATTTGGTGACCTTATGGGTGTGCCTTTTAAAGCCTCATCAAAACGTCACTTCGAGCTCCCATAGGCCCATATACTTGAATGCCTGGTCAACAGGGAGTGGTGCTATTTGAGAATGATTAGGAGGTGTGGATTTGTCGGAAGACGTGTAACACTGGGAAGAGCCTTGAGTTTTTAAAAATCCATACTAGGCCCAGTGTTACTCTCTCCACCTATGGATGTGGATGTAACTGTCAGTCATTGCTCCTGTGCCTGCCTGTAAGATGCCATGATTCTCGCCATGACAATAATGAACTAAAGCTCAAAACCAAGCAAGCCCCCAATTACATACTCTCTTTCCTAAGAATTACTTGGTCATGGTGTCTCTTCATAGCAATAGAACAGTGACTAAGACATGTAACAAAATGACTTTCTCAGTCTGTTTACTTAGAACAGGCACGGAAAAGGGTTATCTTGACTCTGGGTGGAAGAACAAGGATGAATGCCACTTTATAGAGGATGACCAAGAATGACCACTTTGATTTGCTAAAACTCAGCCTCAAGGAGGAGACTTAGCTAAGAGATATGATGGAAGACTTTTCTAAAGAAGACCAGGGATAGGTCTTACCTTCAGTTCTTGTGAAACCAAGGAAGACAGCTCATTTGTCTAGTGGGTAAGAGGCTGGGAACAGGCTGGTCACATGCCTACAGTGAGAACTGTAGTTAAATCAGAATCTTTACAATTGTGGGTAATGCTACTTCGTTTCCAGTCTGCCTGAGTTCAACGCTTTTCCCTGTGAACTCTAAGAATGTATCATATTTTAATTTCTGATCCCCCACTTCAACCGAACTCTTGCTTTATTGATTGTACATTTAGCTCATGCCTCACAAAATATATGTGTTATTGAGTAGTAAAGAATTGGAGGAGGAACTGACGTAGAGGACAGAAACACGGTCAAGCAAGTCAACCAACTCAGAGTGTTAACAGAATACTCAAAGGAGACTACTGCTATTCTCAGCACTTACACGTCAACCAACTCAGAGTGTCAATAGCATACTCAAAGTAGACCACTGCTATCCTCAGTACTTACACCTCAACCAACTCAGAGTGTTAATAGCATACTCAAAGGAGACCACTGCTATCCTCAGTACTTACACAAGATTGTTTCTGAGATTCCCCACAGACACTAAGATCCATATATACTCAAGTTCTTCATATGAAGAGAGACAGTACTCACGTGTAACCTTCACACATCTTCTAGCATATTTGAAACTATCCCTTGTCTGTTTATAATGCCTAAGTACTGCGTAAATACTCTATCAGTTGTTAAATGTAGGGAGTTTTGACAAGACAAAAAGGCTGTGTATTCAGCACAGAAATAGTTTTGGATCTGTGTATTTTTCATCCATGGTTGGCTATATCTGCAAATGCCAAAGTCATGGACAGAAGGCCAACTGTATCTTTCCATTTGTCTGCTGCCACCAAGCTATTTAGCCTTTTTTTGATAAACATTTTCTATCATGCTGATGTATGAAGATCTTCTCTAATAAGTAAAGATGAAAACTAAGAACAAGAGAATCAGAGACCTACAGCCAAAGGCTTACATGGTAGTAGGTTCAGTATATACTATCAAAAAAAATGTTACACACTGAAACACAATGGACACTGGACAGTGTCTCTGATTCAGAATCTGACTCTGTCACTCAGTATCCAAAGGGATTATTTTCAGAACTAGGAGGTTTCTGGGGCAGATGGAAGGTTCTCGAGTGTGAGGTGTCCTTCCTACATCTAGAGGAAGAGAACATTCTTTTTTTTCCATTGCTGAAAATTCATTTTATTTTTTTGTTTCAGAAATTATTTTTATTTTATTTTTATTATTTATTTACATTCCAGCTATTGCATCCCTCTCATCTCCCCTCCCACAGGTCCTCATCCCATTTCTCCTCCTTCTTGCTTCCAAGAGGGTGTTCCTACCACCACCAGGCCTCCCCCTATCCTGGGACCTCAAGTCCCTGGAAGATTAGGTGCATCTTCTCCCACTGAAGCCAGACCAGTCTACATATGTGCTGGGGAATAGGAGGAAGGCTCAGACCAGCCCATGTATGCTGCCTGATTGGTGGCTCAGTGTCTGGGAGCTCCCTGAAGTCTGGGTTAGTGGAGACTGCTGGTCCTCCTATGGAGTTGCCCTCCCCTTCAGCTTCTTCAATCGAGAGGGAACACACTTATCTTCATGGTCTTCTAGCAATACCCTTGGTTTACTCAATGCTAACTACCCATAAATGTTCACTTTTCACCAATCTTACAACATGATTACTCAGAATTAATCACTTCTTCAGGTCTTCATGTCCTCATGAAGTAAATCTGTATGCTTTTGTCTTGCCAATCTGTCTTTTGTGTCAGGAGTCTCCTCCTGGACCTAGGAGTTAGGGGTGAACGTGTCTCTCTCTACAGTGACAGTGCAGGTTTCCTGCCATCAGAATCTGGACTTGGGTATATATATACAGCCTTTCAAAGAATGCAAAGTTATAGAGTTGAATAACCTTTAAGTATCCTATTACTCTTGCAATTAAAAAAAAAGAAATTTAGATCTATTTGTACTCATCTGCTATTAATCTCTTACAAGGTTTACATTAAGGAACAGGTGAATATTTTGTGATATTAATTTTAGAAAGCAAAATAAACGACAACACATGTCATATAGTTAATTACACAAAATTAAAGTTTCTAATACAATATTTGGGATATCTAGTTGATTTCTCAAATGCCCTTTTTCCTTGCTAATATATATGGCAGACAAAAGGGCAAGTAGCTTGTTTTACAGTTTCCAAACACACAAAGTCTTGCATGATTTAAAATTACTTCTCAGTTCATTTTTCTCCTGACTAATTGTATCTCTACAAGGAGGCCAGCATCACCAGTGACTTTGGCTGCATCTAGCAAACTGCAGCCATCAAAAGTCATGATGGATGGGGGAATTCTCAGAACCGGCACACGAGCACTGCTCATGCTCAGCGCTCTCTCAGCATCTCCTCTCACTTCCGTTATTTCCTAGGTACATCACATTGCATAAATGCCACAAGAGATGCTTTCATGTTTATACAAAGAACAGTACATGGTTCTGCAGATTCCTCTGATTTGATCTCCAAAAGCATGTGAATACCTTTCAGCAGGCCAGGCTGAGCCTGGGTAGTAATTAGCTCTTGTGCGAACTGCCTGAAGATGTGGACTTGCTTCCATGCAGTGTAGTGGGATGCAGTGTTGTGGGATGCAGTGTAGTGGGATGCAGTGTGCTTCTATGTCAGGAGGTGTCTGTCTATAGAGCTGCATCCCTCTGGCTTGAGTGAAACTGTTTCTCTCTGGCTTGCTTCATATGTCTGCTTATGAGCAAGGGCTTCATTTCCAAAGGAAGAGGAAGGGGACTTAACTGGTTATTTAGACTTTTCTTTATTTTAAAATGAAAAGTACTGTTCACAGATGAAATACATATTTGCATATGCTCATAAAATATTTACATGAAAATATACAAAATGTAGTCATTTATGATCCCTTAATTAGTCTTTGAGTGGAATAAGAACCTAATGGAAATAGAATTTGTTAATTCATTAGTGTTGGGCTATAACTCTGGCACCATTTTTCAGTAATTAATAGGACCTGAAAAGAATATTGTTTGGTTTCATTGCATTTTCCCCTTTAACACCTTATTTGGTGTGATCTTGTACATTTTAATAAGTGAAAAGTATCAGTAGCCAGTGACCTTTACTTACAATCATTTTATTAAAGCATTGCCTCAGGCCACATCATGAAACTACACTGCATCCCACAACACTGCATCCTACTGCACTGTATCCCACTACAATGCATCCCACAACATTGCATCCTACTACACTGTATCCCACTACACTGTATCCTACTACACTGCATCCTACTACACTGCATCCCACAACACTGCATCCTACTACAGTACATTGCACAACACTGTATCTCACAACACTGCAATTCACTACACTGCATCCCATAACACTGCATTTAAACAAGTGAATCTGCTTATTGGCAATTAAGCAGTATTTGGTGAGTGGTTAACAACCCCCTGTATCTCCAGTGCCAAAAGATCTAACACTTTCTTCTAGCCTCTGTGGGCACTTCATGCATATGGTACACAGACATACATGCAAACAAGATACACTCATACATATAAAATAGAAAATAAACTCAAAATCCTTATTCTAAGATGAATCTGACATGTGGGAAGCTGCTTGCTGAACAAGCTAAGTAGAAGGGTGAGGTGGAATACTGAGTGTATTTGAGACAGGACCAGTGTGAGAGTCAGTTATCAGGTGGGAAACAAGATGTGTGTTTGGAATCTACATACAAAATGATGTTTCTGCATAAAGTTGCTTGGGAATCCAAACAGTGCTATGACCAATTAATATCATGCAGAATTTCTTAGCACAGAGGTTTCATCAATTTCAAGTATATTAGTTGCTTTCTCATTGGTTGAACAAATACTCAATAACTTAAGGGGGGACAGGTTTATTCTGGCTGGCAATCTGAGAGGATAAAATCTGTCATGGCAGGGAAGGCATGGCACAGGCAGCTTGGCA
>JADRCC010533653.1:0-10810 GCA_019843855.1 Hylomyscus alleni
AAAAAAAAAAAAAGCAAAATGTCTATACTGGAGATACCATGATAAAAGCTCTGAATACATGTAAGTCCAACAGATAGTTAGGAATCTGGTGAGGACTGTGCAGACACGTGGTGCAGTGTAAACAAATATGGATTTCCAGCCTAGCATTTATTCTCTAGAGCAGAGGCTGATCTGTTACCAGAAAGCCTTTTTATTTTGTTTTCACTCAACCTTCAAGAACAGTAAAGCAAAACAAAACTTCTTAATCTCATGTCTATCATACCCTTCCTTGGAGTCCTGCCAAGCCAAACTGACGCTCAGCCCAGAATGTGTACTGTAACACTGCTGTCACCTGCTTGCCAGACAATGTAGAGACGCTTGTAATTTTTTTACATATAGTCTTCCTAATAGTCAGTGCTGTATGAAAGTGTAATAGATACTAATAATTATGTAATTAAAGCATGATTATTTTAGATCTGCATGGGAATTTCTGAAGATTAAATTGTACTCATGCATTTTACTGTACATATCTTAAGTATTCCATAGTTGACTCAGTTTTATTAGTTAGCATCATTGTTGAAGTAGTCCTGGGTATGAAAACTACAGATACTTTTATCATTTTTTTTTTTTTTAAGAATTACTGTCTTTGATGTTTGTTTAAAGTTGTTCATGAGAGGAAAGTGCTGTAAATATAGATTAGGTTTTAGGTTTTTCAAACCTGTTTTTTTTTTTTTGTGGCAGAATACTTTTTGAATTTAGACTTTTATATGGAACTCTAGTACATAGATTAAATCAAAACCTGACTGTCTTGAGTGAATAGGGAGGCAGGCACAGGTTTGGGAAGAACTTTGTGGAGGAAGAGTCACAGTGTTTTTTTATGATCCTGTGATGATTTCTATAGGGAGGGCCAGTGTTAGCCTTATGAGATTGATGAAGAAGCAAAAGGTTAGTATTACTTGGCTTAAAAACAAATAGCAGGTAAGATGTAAGACTTTAAACCTAAGTCATTTGCCCCAATCTGAATTTTTCTAAAGTAAGTTTAGTTTTTAACAACTAAGTTTTGTATGACTTTATATAAAATAACAAAATCATCACATGTGATTTCTTAATATAACTGAGGTTTATATGTTGTTTCTTCCTCTTCTCTATGGAAAAATTGCATCATTTTGCTCCTAGATATTTAAATTTAGTCATAATTAAACAAATTTCAGTAGAGGATTTATTTGTGTTATGCTTTAGAGATTGGATATATTATCCAAATAAATATTTAGCAGTTAGATTTATGTAAAAATACATTGTGATGTGGTTGGGCTTAAAAAGCTTTAGTCACATATTAAAAGGAATTCCTCATGTGCACATGTGGAGTAAGTCCCTAAGCCTAGTGCTTGTAAAATACACATTTGCTATTATGCATTCTTGACATCTGTAGGACAGCTTTATTGATTAGAGGTCAGCTGTTGTCTTATGGGAACCTTTTACATAATGCTTTTAGGTAAAATTTCCACTTGTAGCTAAATTGCCATTCCTAAACATACCTGTTCTCTGATGTTTTATGCTTAATTCTTTTTTTGTTTGATTGTTTGCTTGTTTTTTGTTTTTGTTTTTGTTTTTGTTTTTGAGACAGGGTTTCTCTGTATAGCCCTGGCTGTCCTGGAACTCACTCTTTAGCCCAGGCTGGCCTCGAACTCAGAAATCCACCCGCCTCTGCCTCCCAAGTGCTGGGATTAAAGGCATGCGCCACTACTGCCCAGCGACTGAAATGCTTATTCTTAATAGATACAAAATAGAATAAAAAAACTTTCAGAACCCAAAGAAGCTATTCTGTTTTACTTTTAGTAAAATATATGAATAAGCCAGGCATCATATGTATGTTATGCCTATAAACTCAGTACTCTGAGGCATGAGTAGTGCAATAACTTTACAGACAACCCATGTTTAGGATATTTGATGACACTGTGAACCCTGAGATTGTGTTATTTACTGAAAAAAACAAAACAAAACAAAAATAAAGAACTGTTTCTGATTGTGCTGTGTTTCAGTCCTTTAATCCTTTCGTCCTTTTGTCTTAGTATACACCTTTAATGCCAAACAAGGAAGGTTTGAAAGCTTGAAAGTATTTGAAAGTGATGTCTAATTGAGTGGCAGACAGAGTGACAAATTAGAGAAGGAGTTGACAGAATGGGATATGCCCAACTCTCAAGAGGAAAGAGAAGCTACTTGAGGAATAGTGCAGAGAGGGAGAAGAGACAGTTTTATTGGGACAGTTGTACAGAGACAGATTGAGAAGAGAGAACAAGTTAGACACAGGCGAGGACACAAAAAGCCAGAGAATGCGAAGAAGCCAAAAGACGAGAACATATTGCTAGTTAGTTTGAGACTATCAGCAAAAGCCAGAGGCCAAGAGAGGAGCCAGTTTGAATCAGTGAGTATGGAAAGGAGTTTTGAGCCAGAACAACTGAGTTGAGCAGCCAGCCAGAGCTTAGAAAGAATTAGGAAGGGGTGAACTTATTCAGCAGTAAGCCTCAGAGGCTGAAAGCATTCTAGGCTTAGATAAACGGAGGCTAGAAGTTTCCAGGAGTAGGCCTAGGTTAGTAGATGGAGGCAGTAAGCTTCCGAGACGACAATTACTACAGGAGGATAAAAGATACTTTTACTTTTACAAACCTGGGGTACAGTGTGAGACCCTGTCTGAAAAAAAACGGGGGGGGGGGGAGGGGAGAGAGAGAGGGAGAGGGGGGGAGAGAGAGAGAGAGAGAGAGAGAGAGAGAGAGGAATTGAGACTGAATGAAAGAAGGAAAAAAAATGCAAGAATCAGTTACATCTTTTAAAAAGAATTGTTATTAGAGACAAAGTTGAAATTGTAATAGAAACTTAGGATTTTGTTTCTATAAATAAAATTTGTTCATCTGAGCCAATAATCCTACTGTCTTTGAGAAGCTGAGGCTTAAGAGTAAGCATACAGAACTGTGACCACATTTCTTCTGAACGCTTAGGGGAATAGGGACTAGTTGAATGAGGGTAAGGTAGACTGGTAAGTTTAACTGATTCCTTATTTGGTTTTGAGACAAGTCCAGATTGACCTTATACTTTATTACGTAGCCAAGGAGGACCTTAAACAACTTCTTTTATTTATTTGTTGTTTGTTTTACACAAGGTCTTCCTACTAGGTCTCTGGGTATCCAGGAACTCACTGTGGGGACCAGGCTGGCCTTGAATTCTGCATCCCTGGGAGGATTGTTGGGATTAAAGGAATGCACCTTCAAGGACCTTGAACTTCTCCTGTATCCACTGAATGCTTGGATTACAAGTGTGTGTCACCGTTATACTAGATTAAATGCAGTGCTAGGAATCAAACCCAGGGTTTTATTTATTCTAGGCATTACTACTAAGAGATGTTCTCCAGCCTAATTTTATTTTCAAGTGAAACTTCACCTTTATTTAAGCTCAACAATTTATAAGATTTTCTGTGGTAGAGGAATTTTCCCTTCCCTTTATGACGTTTATTGTTAAGCTATAGCCCAACGTACTATAGGAACATTAACAAGTTGATTGAATAGAATGGCTCAGTATGTGGACTTATGCAGGTCTTGGGATCTATGGGTTACTCTGGGCACTTTATACAGGAAGGCAAGAAGCCTAGATAATTGGAAGGGAGCACAGGTACTATACATAACATATGTGACAGTCTTCAGGGAGGATTAGTGGGCAGGCTACTAAGGTAGAAGAATAGAGCTAGGCTGGGCGATTGCTTGGGTAAACAATAAATTGAGATATTCAGCTATCCTCAGGCTTTGTGATATAAGAAAATTAAATGTGATATTAATGTTTACTTTATCTGTCTCGGAGACATTTGAGGAAATCTCTATTCTGCAAAGGGAATAAATGCTATTGTACTAGTATTTGTAAATAACTTCATTTCCATTATAGATTAAAATGAAGTTCTAAATGGAGACTATAGATTTCTAATTGTACTATACTGAGAGGTAAAGATAAAGATAACCTTGAACCTTGAAGAGATTCAGAGTTCAGAAAAAGTGTTAGATCCTCTGGAACTTGAGTTCCAAGCAGTTATGAGCCACCTGACTTTGGTGTTGGGATCTGAACTTGGGTTCACTGGAAGTGTTGGGATCTGAACTTGGGTTCACTGCAAGTGTTCTTAACTACTGAGCCATGGGTCCAGCTGCAAGAAGTACAGTTTTTATTCGTTGTAGATAAATTGTATGATAAGCACGACAGTCTGTGATCCCTGTTTGATTGTAAGCATCATCACCTCAGTGTTGTCATGGGATTCTTTTCAGGGCTACAGTATAGGTTGATTCCTTCTACTGTCAGTGCAGACATGAATTACTGCACTGCAGCTTGAGTGCCTCCTGTGTGGAAGGAACTGGGTGCAATTTGGGAATACTCCAAGCTAATTACTGTACATAGAGTTTGTCTTTATTGAACATAGAATGCAAGAAAGGAGAAAGTTAGTGTGTCAGAACACATCTAAAGGGACAGATACAAAGTTGAAAAAAATGGAAGGATTTTTTTTTAAAGGGAAGTATGTCAGAGGTGCTGGTAACATTAATAAGATGGCATGTGTGGCCTGAGATTAGGAAGTACTAGCACTGTATAGACGAGACTGAGAAAGGGGTGTCTAGATAAACCTGTTAGCCAGGTAGTTGATCTGCACTCTGGTACAAGATTCTTAGCTTTGCATGAACCCAAAATAAACAGTTTGTAGATTTGCACTATTGGCAGGTGAGAGCTGTGTACACAGACCTCACTTGGAATGGCACAGGCCTCAAGTACACAGTCAGAGCTTCCTGGGAATGAAAGATATTTTTAAAGAGTCTGCCATAGTATTTGTACCAGCTTGAGAAGAATAATTTCTGGAGATTGTACAAGAGTAGAAACCAGTCATTGGAATCATGTGGCCTGAGTCAGAGATAACAAAAGACAGTATAATGAAAGTCTCCAGCTACTGTGGGAAACTAGTTGACTACTCAAGTCCTTGGACGGGTTGTGATAAAGATGTCAGGTGAAATACTCACTGGCCTCTGCTTCTAGTCTTCTTAGGTAGGTTATATTGCAGTTACTAAAGTCTTCATCTCAACAACAGTACAGGAGCAAAATCTCCTTCTCTTGATGGCTATGATCAAACATTTACTGGTGGAAGAGCTTTTCTCAGCTCTTTTGCTGTTGCATTAGGAGGAGAAAGTTTGTATGAGATCCAAGATTCACTGTGTTGAAATGAAGGAATAGGAGGCAACTCCAAGAAGCATATATTAGATCACTTAAACTTATGTGTTCTATAGTAACTATTCACAGCTAGACCTTGTTTATAGCTGAGTGTCTTGATAAGTGTATAATAAGCTCTACCTAGTTTGGTAATTCCGTGACATTTAAATTTTTGATTTCTTGAAGTATTTTTAGTAAATTAAAATATTTCCATAGGAAAATAAAATAATTATTTATTGCTTTCTTCTCTGTAGAGTAGTCAGCATAGCAGACCTAATTGAAGATGGTGAAAGGTTATGGAGTGAAGTGTTGAGCTACAGGAATGGGTTGTGTTTGAGAATTCAGACTGCAAACCTAGATGTGGGTGGCTTTACACCTTATAGACTGATGTCAGCCAAGAGTAATTTATGGCTATTTCCACCTCTTGCAAACAAGATAACATTTCATGGAGCTGTAAGGATGCAAGTGACAGCTTTTGTAGAATAAGCCCAGGTTCTATCATCTGGTGAACACTCCATAATTTTGATCTGTTGTTGCCATTAACATTACTGTTATTAGGGAATAGCAATCTCTGGTTCCACCTCCCCTACCCCACCCCCAAATCTGAATTTGCATCTCCTTTTTACTGTTAGCTTGAGAAATTTGGGGACCTTGAGTAGCCACTGAATGTTTCAGAAACATCTAGGAAATTGAAACCTGTGTAGGGTTATTAAGGGGGCTGAATGGAAGTGGTATTAGCTATCGTCCTGTGACAGTCTTGGTTAGCAAGTAATTGACTTTCTTTCCTGCTCATGATTTGTGTTTTGTTTTTCTTTGTAGTCAGGCCTTGAGAAGAGGATCGACCAGGCTGTGGAAGAGTGGGATGTTGAGAAGGCTGAGGAGCTCAGCAACCAGCTAGCTACTCGAGAGGTAAGTTAGACTCAGTCCAGTTTTCTGTTGCCCTCATACTTCTCTCTCATTCTACTCTTTATTTTGAAATCTAGATTTTATGTTGACTTTAATGCTTTAAATTTATTCTGGTCTAAAACGTAGGATGAAAATTTTATATAATTGATACTTAACCCTAGTTTTACCTGGCTGATGGCAGATTTTTTGCTTAATCTGTTTTTGAGGTTGATGTTGTTTTTCAGGTATGGTTCAAAGGATGCCTTCAATTTTCCTATGGTGTCTAGCTCAGTTTATCCTCACTGGGGCCAGCTATGTGTTCTGCAGTCGCACCTTGCAGCCTTTTATTAGTCCTTGCTTAAGGTCTCTTACTGTAGATGTTGTACATACTGCTCAGTCTTGTGGGGTTTCAGCTAATTCTCACATGGTCTGTAGTAGTGTAAAATTAAATATAATTTAATATTTCCAGCTGCAGAAGGTCACAAGATGCTTCTGACTCATGTCCTTGGAGGTGGGGGTCCTATAGACCTGTCACTCATAGGCTTTCCTGTTCTATAGGTTTTTTTTTTTTCTTTTAAATAGACTAGAAAACATGAAAAATCTATATCCTAGTTTTCATTCTTAGTACTTGATTCCCTATCTCCTTAGCATATAATACTCCTTGGTGTTTAGTCACATAAAAAGCATCATAACTCATCTAAGCAAATTGCTGACTGTTTCTTAGTGTTGTAAGTCACAGATTTTTTCTTTTGTTTTATTTATTTATTTATTTTTTCTGTTTTCCAATCTGAAATGAGAAAGTTCTCTTTCAATAGATTATTCTATGGAATACTGTTGCATTTACCCATCATCAGGTGTCTAAAACCTATCATTTATGCCCATTCATTGTGTGTGTGTAAGTGTATGTGTGCGTGTATGTGTGAGTGTTTATGTGTGTGAGAGTATGTTTGCATGTGTGAGTGGGTATGTGTGGGTGTGAGTGAATGTGAATTTTTGCCTATTTTTAGTTGTAGCCCTTAAAAATCTTACAGATTTTTATGAATGGATTAGACAAATTTGAAAGAAAGGCTGAAGAATGATACCAAAATCATCTGAAAGACTTAATGATTTCAAATTTGTCCATTTTAAGTCTTTAAGAATGATTAGTCACAATAATATTTTGTATATATGTGTATAACTGAGTATAATTGTGTGTAACTGAGTACCATCGATCATGCTCACACCGCTGTGCAGATTCTTCCACTACTTGTCTCTAGAATTCTTCATCTTGGAAAACTGAAGCTCTGTACCCTAAACCATTACTCTGCAGTCTGCTTTCTACCCTTCTTTGATAGCAGGCCATTTGCCTATACAGTCAGGTTCTTTAGGTACCTCATATAAATCATATGTTTATGCTTTTGTGTCTGGAATATTTCTTTAGCATAACATCTTTAGAGATCATTGTGTTGTAGTATATGTCAAAATGTTTGTCCATTTCAAGACTGGTTATCACTGTGCCACATTTGGGGTATTGTGCTATTGTTTGTGCATTTAATTGCTGGTAGATCCTGCTTCCACTGTTTAACTATAGTGAACATTCAACTGTAAATATGAGTATAGAGTATACTAGCATCTGTTTGAACCCCCATTTTAATGTCCTTTATATCCAGAAACAAAATTGCTGCATTATTTAAGAAAGAAAAATGCATGCCAGGCATTTGGTATGTTTTTAATTTGTGAGGATGCTCTGATTCAGCATGGCCATCAAAGCTTTGACATAGTTACCTTGTAGCTGAACTTGGATGAAATATTCTTTGTATTTGCTTTTTTCTTACATTTTACTCTTCCCATCTTCTAATGCTCCTTATGCTTAGTGTGACAGTTGTTCTATTTTATTTTTTAAAATGCTGTATTCTGAATCAGTGGGTGTGGCTCTTGTTTGATACAGTAGTATTTCATCACTATTTTGGAAGGGAAAAATAAAAGTTCATTTAATAAAATGAACTTGAAGATTTGTTAAATTGTGCTACAAGTTCAGTAGGACTCTGATAGCTATTGATTATCTGTGACTTCTTCAGTGTAAGATCCCTACATGCTTTCTTATCCTTATATGTTAATCTTTGCTTTCACTCAACAAACATGGTGTGTGTGTTGATGGTGTGGTACTTGGAACTCACCCATAGGTATGCTGTCAGTAGTGACTTGGTTTCTTAAAAGTATAAGATAACAAGATTTACCAGCTAGTGAATGTCACCTGCAGAGTTTGACAGAGTGGCCATGGACATATGAGGGAATGGTGGAGAGGAACAGTGCTTATGTTGGGTGTTAGATCTCTACCATGGGTCTAAAGATTCAGATTAAGGAGGACATCAGGATGGGTCTAGGGAAGAGTGGGATCCGATGAGGTTGAAAGTGCATAGGGTGCTTATAGCCAATCAACGGGTTGTGTCCTTACCACATTGTGGATTTAGAAGCTGGTGGCAGCTTCATGTGGATTTGGAATGAAACCTTTGGAGGGATCTCACCCTGTGCCACTTGTTGAACGGGTGTCGGGTGTCTCTTGAGTGGCTTGAAAGATTCTAGGACTATTTGATGATGGTTTTGAATGCTGGTCTGGGGCTGTTGGATTGTTCTGGTAAAGCTCAAAAGACACAACCTAAGAAAACCAGCAGGACTCTGGTGTGTGGTTTTTAGAAATGCTGTGTGCTTGTCTTCATTGCACTCTTCAGGGTTACAGGATACAAACTAGTATTCTCTCTTTTTTTGTCCATCGTTCTTTTGGAGACCCAAGACTTATGTTCTGTGTGCTCTCTTCCAACTACAGAGTGCCATAGCAGACTCCTTCCCTCATTCAGTTGTCTCTGACTTTTTGTCTTGGTTGAGGAAGAAAAGACAAGGCAAAGCATAGTTTATTAGCCCTTTTACTTGATCAAGGAAATTTTTCAGAGAAGTATCTGTTTCATTGAAGGTTCTGAGTTCCTTTTAGCAGAGTTTTATTTGCTATTAAGGATGTTGAGGCCAGGGAGATCACTCAATGGGTAAAGCTGCTTACTGTACAACCGTACAGCCTGAGCTTGATCACAGGAATTCATGTAAAGGTGGGAGGAGAGAACTAACTTTACAGAGTTGTCTTCTGATCTTCATACACAGCGAATGACCCCAAACCCACACCATACATACCCATATAAAAATGTTAATCAGAAAGCTGGGCAGTTGTGGCGTATGTCTTTAATCCCAGCACTTGGGAGGCAGAGGCAGGTGGATTTCTGAGTTCAAGGCCAGCCTGGTTTACAGAGTGAGTTCCAGGACAGCCAGGGCTACTCAGAGAAACACTGTCTTGAAAAACAAAACAAAACAAAACAAAAAAATGTTAATCAGAAACAAGTTGTTCAGTCCAGGATCTGAGTTAGATCTCTGGCACCTGCATGGTAGAAGGCGAGAACTGACCTTGATGTGTACATACCTACACACATACAAAAATAGTTTTTTAAGAAGAAAATTGAAAAATTTGCAAAAGAAAGTTTTTCTTTTGTCCATATACTTTAAGTTTGTATTTGTTCCATTAATTTGCATTCTAGCAAAGGCATATCTTGTTCTCTAACATTGTACTCTGTTGTTATGTTCCCTTAATTTAGAATGACTGCTCCTCCTTATTTTTCAAGACCTTTATTTTTGAGGAGAGGCCAGTTAGTACATAGCCCTCGGTTTTGTTTTGTCTAGTATTTCCTCATGATGAGTCACAGCAGTAGCCATGATCCCTTCTCAGACTCTCCAGAGAAACATGCCATCTCTGTGCCACTTTTTGATGGTTTGACTTTGATGAATATGATAGCTCTGAGATTTTCCCCTTTGTGATGAATAAGTACCCTGTGGAGAGACAGTTTAAGGCTACAGCACTCTGTAGCATCTGTTGCTGACTCTTTTATTGTTTTTTTTATTGTAAGTTATTATTGTGATTGCCAAAAATGATTGACTTTACTTTTTAAAAAAGATTTATTTTAGTTCTAATCATTTATGTGTATGTTCATTTGCCCAGGAAAAAATAAGTGAATGTGGGTGCCCAAGTTGGCCAGAAGAGATGTCAGATCTCCTGGAGCTGGAGTTATAAGAGTTGTAAGCTGCATGGTGTATTGTTGGGACCTGAATTCTAGTCCTCTGCATGAGTAGCAAGTGCTTTAACTTTGAGCCATCTCTCCAGCCCCTCTTGATTTTTATTACTTGGCAAACCAAGATTAATAGTTAGCTAAAGTGTGAAGTATTATAGATTTGTTTTCTGAGTCCATATCAAGTCTCATGAATATTGGCAGTTTTCTAAATAGTGTACTGGGTTGGGAAGGAGTTGCATGCAATATTGTGTACCAGCCTTGTGTTAATAATTCCACCTTGGCCCCGGTGAACTTCCTTGCTATGTATGTGTTCAACTACCTGAAAAAGCATTCAGAGCTTTCCCTCTAGGGTTTTAGAAATGGGGATTTTCTTTGAGGACACTGGGATTGTAGTTTGCTCTCTTCTCATTCTCCTGTTTTAGAAGTTGAAATTTTATAATGCTGACTAGGCATTTTATTTCAAGGCTGACCTTTCTTGTCATACTGTATGACAAATGAGATTGCTTTAGAAAAACTGTTTTCAGCAGATGTGAAGATAATATTTTTCTCAATTGTCCTTTTATTTTGATACATATGTAAAGCTGTATTCTGGTATTGTGTTTAATGAATTCTGGTCAAAAGAAAAATGAGTAATTTAT
>JADRCC010533654.1:0-16597 GCA_019843855.1 Hylomyscus alleni
TCAAGAGCTGAAGTGTATTACAACCAAGTCTTGACATCATCCACAAATGTTATTATTATTTATGGTGACTCAGACAGTACCTTAGCTTTGTGCTTTAGAACCTGGGAATCTCTTGGTATACAGAGACTATGGGTCACCACTTCACAGTGGGATGTCACTACAAGTAGAAGAGGCTTCACTCTTGACTCATTCCCCAGGACTTTTGTCTTTACACACCAACATGCTGAGATAACTGGTATAAAAAATTTTGTCCAGTCATTGAACCCTCTCAAATACTCACACAAATATCTGGCAAGATTGGAGTGGATGGCCTTCAGCTGTGACGTCTCATCATCTAACTGTAAGAACCTGAAAAACTGTTCATACAATGCTTCACTGGAATGGCTAATCGAACAGACTTCTGAAATGGCCTTTAGTGATGGCAGTTATGATATATATAATGCTGTATATGCTGTGGCTCATGCCTTTCATGAGATGATTTTTCAAAGAGTAGATAATTCACCAATAGACAACAAGATAAGGCCTAAATCTCCCTGCTTGGAGGTAGTGTTTCTTCCATTGGATGATGTTTGTTATCATCAATGTCATATTCCTTAAGAAACTTTCACAGGCCCAATACTAGTGGATCAAGAAATATTTCACGTAGTAGGATATTTTCTGAAAATTCTTTCTGCTGATAAAGCAAACATAGAGGTTGGAGCGTATCTCTAATGCAAAGGCAGTGGATTCAATGGCATGTTTATTGGTGAAGATCAGTGACTTTTTAAAAATCAACACCTGAATATCATCATACTTGTTTTAATTCTAGAAATATACAGAGTCCTTCCTCGTGAATACTCTTTATTATGAGAAGATAATATCTTATTAATTAAGTGCCAATATTTAGTAATGAGTATATATAATTGTTTTTACCAGCTTTCTCAACTGATTCTGTTCCCACTATAGGTTTTGGGAACCTCAATGATTGCTCTTACATCAATTACACAGGAATTTGTAAATAATTGTACAAATTACGTACATATGCTGTGTTCAAATATTTGAATATGTGTTTCTCATTGTGTATGTGGGTAAATTTCTATATCTTTTTTATGTTTGTATAACTGTGTTACTATGATCTATGTGTTTCAGGTTTTCTGCTTCTCTTTCTGTCTGTGGAAGTGAGCAGAAATTTGACTCTGTCAGTGATTTTCTGTATGGGTGTTTGTGGCTATGTGTATCTTTCTGTGTGTATTTGTCAATGCATGTGTCTGAGTTTTCCTGCATGTTTTTTGTTTGTTCCTGTGTATATGCCTGTAAGTCTGCATTTTATGTTGCTCTGTGTGCGTGTGTGTGTGCACGTGCACATGTGGTCAGTGTAAGCATGTATTATATTAATGTTTATGTGTCTATTTTTGATGGGAGAAAATATTTGTCTATATACTAAAGTCTCTTTGTGTAGATGCCTGTATCTTTTTATGTCCCCCATGCATATTTGTGTGTGCATGTGTGTGTACATGCATATTATTTAGGGTTTTATTGCTGTAAAGAGACACCTGGCCATTACAACTCTTTTTTCTTTTTTAATTAATTAGTTAATTAATTAATTGTTTTTATTACACTCCATATTTTACTCCCCCCTTCCACCCTCTGACTGTTCCACATCCCATACCTCCTCCTTATCCCCCTGTCTCCACGTGGATGTCCCCACCCCCACCCCACCTGACATCTAAATTCCCTGGGGCCTCTAGTGTCTTGAGGGTTAGGTGCATCATTTCTGAATGAACACAGACCCAGCAGTCCTCTACTGTATGTGTGTTGGGGACCTCATATCAGCTAGTGTATGGTGCTTGTTTGGTGGTCCCGTGTTTAGAGGTTGGGAGGACCCTCCAGAATGCACCAGACACTTGAGATGTGAGAGACTCTCAGAACTCAAAGGGAGGAACCTTAGATGAAATGCCTGACAGTAGATGGAGGGAACTTATAGAGTGCACCTCCAGCAGGAAGATAGGACATCAAGTGAGGGATGGGGTTGCCATCCCACAATCACAACTCTTACCCATAATTGTTCATGTCTGAAAGAACTACAGGGATGGAAATGGAGAGGATCCTGAGGAAAAGAAGGTCCAGTGACAGGCCCAACATGGGGTCCATCTCAAGGGGAAGTCCCAAGGCCTGACACTGTCACTGAGGCTATGGAGCCCTCACAAAAAGGGACCTAGTATGACCACACTACAGAAGACCCAACAAGCAGCTGAGGCAGTCAGAGGCAGATAGTTATATCTAACAAATGGACAGAAGCAGCTGACCCTTATTATTGAATTAGGGAAAACTGAAAGAAGCTGAGGAGAAGGGTGATCCTGTAGGAGGACAAGAAGTCTCAATCTGGACTTCCGAGATCTCTCAAACACTGGACCATTACAACTCTTATAAAGAGAAATATTCTTTTCTTATAAAGAAAAATATTTTATTGAGCTAGCTTATGACTTAGTCCATTTTCATCATGGTAGAAAGCATGCAAGCATCCAGGCACACATGCTGATTGAGAAAAAGATGAGAGTTACATCTTGATCCACAATTTTTAGGAGACTGCTGACACATTAAGTGTAGGCTGAGCATAGGATACCTCAAAGCACACCCCTATAGTTATACATCTACTAATAGTGCCACACTGCGTAGGCCAAGCATTGAAACACGTATGTTCATGTACCTACTCAAACCTCACATTTCAGAACCTGGCCTACATATGCTCATGGTTGTAACATATTG
The DNA here is from genome assembly GCA_019843855.1 of Hylomyscus alleni. Lineage (NCBI taxonomy): Eukaryota > Metazoa > Chordata > Mammalia > Rodentia > Muridae > Hylomyscus > Hylomyscus alleni. Next base: position 2,746 of record JADRCC010533654.1, read on the forward strand.
CAAAATGCATTTTGTCCAATTTCAAAAATCCCCAGATTCTACTACAATCTCAGACTTGTTTAAAAATTCAAAGCTGAGAATCTCCTCTAAAATAAGTGCAATCTGTTTACTCTCACCCCTTAGTTGAAACTCAAAAAAAAAAAAAAACAGATTACATATTTTAAACATATAAGAAATTTCTTCAGTTTCCAACCTTGACTATTTTGAAATTTGCTCTGTAGTCCAGGCTAACTTTGAAATCATAGATCTACATGCCTCTGTTTCCTTAAAACTTGTAATAAACACATGAATTATGCCTGGACCTCTGGACCTAAGCTTTTTTTTTTAATTCTATTTCATAAGATGGAAGAATAGCTGGGTAGAATTTTGCACTAAGTTTACAACACTCTTATTTCCATTTAACACATTTAATATGTTTATATCCTTGAATATAGGATTTAACTTCTTTCTACTTTCTTTTTTATTCTTTAATATTTTTTTTCAGTCCAGTTATTATCCTCCTCCTGGTCTGCCCTCTGACCCTTCCTCAACCCATACCTCCTCCCCCATCTCCAAGATGATGGGCCCACCCTCAAAGCTGAGGAGGATGGTGACACTATAGTAAGACCAGCAGTCTCAACTAACCTGGACCCCAGAGATCTTTCAGACACTGAGCCACCAACCAGAGAGCATATACAAGCTGATATGAGGCCCCAGACACTATTCTTTATACTTTCTGATGTCACTTTAGTCCTTGAACTATACATTTGTATCTTTCATTGTTCATCTTGCTTTGTTTCATCAAAATGCTCATTATAAGAATAAACCACAGGGCAGTCTATACTAGGCTGTTTTGTGCTTTATTTTGCTAGTGAAATCAATATAAACCTCTTCACCTTACTTCAGGCACTCTTTTGACAAGGGCAAAATGCAGTCACATTTTTAACCAACCTATAAGAAGATTTTCTCTAGGTAACATACTAAAACTATTTTCCTCTTAAACTTTTAATCCACGTCCCCACAGTTCACCCTCAGCACCACTGTATTCAATGTTTCTACTAGAATATCCCATGATGGCCTGTGTAAACTATTGAATTGTTTCTCTAATAAAGAGTTACAAAATATACATTAAAACAAAAGTATAGTCAGACATGTAAAAGTCATACCTAATTCCCTGTTACTGACTTCTGTTTTAGTTGGGGTTTCATTGCTATGAAGAGACACCATGACCATAGCATCTTTTATAAAAACAACCCAACCCAAACCAAACCAAACCAAAAACCATGTAATTATGGCTAGATTACAGCTTCAGAGGTTTAGTCCATTATCCTCATGGTAAGAAGCATGACAACATCCAGGCAGACATGGTGCTGGAGAAACAGCTGAGAGTTGTAGATCTTGATCCATAGGTGGCAGAGGAGGGTATCTGCCACTCTGGGTATATCTTGAACACAGGATGCATAAAATCCTACTGTCACAGTGGTACATTTCCTCTAACAAGGCCACACGTTCTCATAGTGCTATTCTTTATAGGACAAGCATTCAAATACATGAGCCTATTGGGGATATATCTATTAAAATTAAAACTGCATGACTATGTACTTTGTGTATTTGTTTGTATGTCTGTTTGGATGGATATATCTGTCTGTGTGTCTGTGAATTTATTTGAATAGGTGTGTCTGGCACATATGTGCATATATCTGTAAATAGCTCTGTAGCTGTGTTATCAGTATATCTCGATATGGAAGTGAGTCTCTTGTGTGTAGATGTGCGCGTCTGTTTGTATAGTTCATATCTCTGGTGCATGAACTCATTTTGGTGTTTGTATTTGGCAGTTTCCTCTGAAAGAAGTAAGATTCTAGGAACGTTATCACAATATGATTTATTCATTTGGTTTCACGGACAGCTTTTTCCACTCAAAATGTTCAATAATGTTGCTTATAAGATGCAATCAGATTATTATCTGACTTCCACCAAGGGAATATGCACTATAGAACATTGTTTGTCTTTCAGCTGCACTCCTTTCTGAAGAAGGTCAACTTCATTAATCCTGTTGGTGACAGAGTGAATATGAACGAGAAAGAAAAACTGCAGGCAGAATATGACATTTTTCAAGTTTGGAATTTCCCACACATTCTTGCACTTAAGGTGAAGATAGGAAAATTTAGCCCATACTTTACACATAGTCAACAGCTTGTTGTATCTGAAGATATTATAAAATGGGCTACAGGAGGTAGACAGGTGTGTCTGAACTAACTCTACTCATTTATATTTCCCAGCAGTAAACACTGATACTTAAGTTAGTTTATACTTCCTTGTGACTTAGTGAAATGAAACAGATTTTCGCAGGAGAAACTACTTTTCTAGTGTCTGATATTGTACTTCTTTCTTTTACATTTTTTATGTGACATATTATTACTTATTCAAGGATTTCTGACATGTTTACAGGGAAATTTTATTGTATCAGAGACAGTTTTTGTTCTTTAAATATAAATATAAAATATTAATAAGGAGCTTATGATCATAGCTTAATATAATTTATTTTAAAGTATGAAATGTTCATTTGGTATCATGGTGATTACTACAAAGTGATTTTCCTGTCTTCTGCTGAATTCTGATAAAGACCTTGAAAATAATGTGGTTAATTGTAAGGAAGAAGGAAAGTAAAACATAAGCCATTAATGTTGATTATACAATACTATTTACCCTTTTTTACAAACAGTTCTGAAATTGCCAATATCTGAATCCTTACAGTAACATTTTGATAATTCATTTAGATAAACTATGACATAAGATTTTTTTAAAAATTGCATATGGTTTTTGTATTCATGCATATCTGTGAACGCCCTGCAAATATGGTTCATACTGATGCCCAAAGTATAATTATAATTCCTGGGAACTTGAGACAACTTAGTACAATTCCATGGGTGATATAAATCAGACATATTTTCTGTTCATGGAATGCAATTATTATTGACAGAAGAGGCCTCTTTCTAGATCTAAATCATACACTATAAAAGATATTGCTTATCAAGAGAAATTTACTTGCCTAGCTCAATTTTCATAGTTCATTCACTCAAAAAAATAAGGTTGTGTCTACATTCTTTCTGTGTGGAGTATTCATCATAATAAAAATTTGACTTTGAATAAATTTGTAAATGTTATCTTCCATTATTGTCCTAGGTATATTACAAGTAGGAATTCTGATGTAGATGGTTATGAGTTACCCAGCTCCAATGACTCAATTATGAACTGTGTTGAATTTTCAATGTATTGATATTTGGAAAGTTTAAGCTTGATTTGTAGTGAAATCTCAGGATTCTCAGACAGTATGAAATCTACAGTTAGAATCAAGGTGATGAGGGGAGTCATTCTAAGGGAAAGGAAAATATGATTTAAAAGTGTAGCTACTAAGCTATGGACATATCTCTTTCAGAGGACAGTAATAAAATTTTACATCTGTTTTAGCCAATTTTCACTTGAGTATTACAAACACATCCACTAGAAGAATAAAGGTGGTTAAAAGCAATACAACCAGTGATCTATTCCAAGATATGCAAATTACCACCAATGTGGCAGTTTTGCTTAATTTTATGTAAAAAAATCCACTTCTAATCCAGATCTTGCATATATGACAATGTCTCATTAATCATTTGATGTAGAGAAAGAAGTACCTTTAATCTGAACTGGAGGTAGGAAGATACACCTTTAATTCAGATAATTTGCTCTTTGAAACCCCATCTTTAATCTGGGTTACATCATCTGCTCCAATCCTATATAAATCATGGAAGAATCCAGCTTTTGTTATAGGTCTGCTTACTCTGACAATGATTGAAAGTTCATTTCTTTCCTGACATTTGAATCTATTGCTTTGGAATTCAAGTGTATACTGATGTCTAGTTGACAAATCTGATTTCATCGATCAAGCACATTTTGGATTCTTAGACTTTCAATTCTTGTCCAGACATTGATGAATTACCTTGACCACACCCTGTTATAATCCCAATACATTATACACACATATATATACATACATATACATATATGTATGTATATATATATGTATATATATATATAGACAGACAGACAGAGAGAGACAGAGAGACAGAGAGACAGAGGCAGAGATAGGGAGAGAGGGACAGAGACAAAGAGAGAAGAAGAGAAATTCATTGTATTGTTCTAGATAAATCTGATAAGACAGACACAGAACAATGCTTAATGGTGCAAATGAAATACATGAATTCATAACCACCATAAAAGCACTATAGACAGTGCAAGAATATGAGACAGGAGTACAATTATTAGAAAAGTATTAAATATTTTATTAAAACAAATATAGAATAACTAACAAATATCTTTTAGTCATAATTGAATGTTGATCTTCACATCTCTATCTTAATAAAAAAAGAACAACAATGTTAGTTTATAAAATCCAGTATTCTCTACTGGAAACCTATTACTTACATTGTACTGCATGTAGACACTCAAGAGGAGTTACATTAAAATAAGAAATGAGGCCAGTTGTGTGTTGTGGTTCATGTCTTTAATTGAAGCTTTTAGGACACAGAGGCATACAGTCTCTGGCCTTTTTAACCATTCTGTACTATACAGTGGGTTCAAGCCACCCAGGGATGCATATGGAGACATTGTCTCAAAAAATAATCCAAAACTGGTCATGAATATACTTTTTTCTGTTCTTTTTCAAAAAGTCCTTAAAGTCTTAGCAAGTGCAAAGGGAAAGGATTATCAATAAATAAAGAAAAGAAGAAAGGGAATACCCCCACTTTTAGCACATACATTAATTCTCAAGGTCAGAAGGTAATGAAGCTGAGAGGCAGATCTGGGCGGGCTCTATGTCATCTTGGTCTACAGATTGGTTGAAGTCTTCCAACACTACATTGTGAGACCCATCTTTAAAAAAGAAACCTAAAAACAGGAGTACTTAAGTCTATGCGTGAAGAGCATGAAATGAGTCTATGCATAAGAAATTTGACATAGAACCCAATACTAAACAAAGGATGCAAAGTGAACATGCACAAATCCGGAAATTTTTGATACAACATAAAGATCTCCATCATCGAGTTTTTTTGTAATATAAACATTTTTATTTTAAAACTTAAGAAAATCATTAATCAGCTTTAAATAGTATAACTTTTATCAGGCTGGAGAGATGGCTCAGTAGTTAAGAGCACTGGCAGTTCTTCCAGAGGTCCTGAGTTCAATTCCCAGCAACCATACGGTGGCTCACAACCATCTGCAATGGGATCTGATGCCCTCTTCTGGTGTGTCTGAAGACAGCTACAGTGTAAATAAAATAAATAAATAAATATAAAAATATATAACTTTTATTCAAGTTCTCACGTTATTTTTAACCCTTGTAAAGCTATTCTATCTCTGGAAACATTACCAAAGATTGATGCATATCAATTCAGCACTTCATAATCACAAATGCACTAGGCTCTTAATATTCTACACTTTTCCCCTTTATGTACAGTCTTTGTCATGGCTTATAGTGCTAATTCATTGGGACATTTATTTTTTTATTTGAGATTTGAAAAGTTAGTTCCATTGTTTTAGATGTTCTTTAGTCCTCTGTTGCTCCTTGGTTGCCATGACTGAATATTGACAATAAGCAATATGAGGATGAAGGGTTGATTTGGCTCTTTGATTACAGAAAAGGGTAGACAGCGTAAGAATCTGGGGAATGGGTCTAAAACATAAAACATGAACCAACACTGCTCACAGGATTGCTGTGCTTGATTACTTGTACAAACCTGCCAAGAGACAGCAATGCTCACACAAACATAAATTAACAATTAACATAGTGCTTCATAAATATCAAGGTAAGCTATTCTGATGGAAAGACAACTTTTACTTAAAATCCCTCTGCCTTTTCATGTACTTCATGCACTGGCATGTTTTTCTTCATAAATTTGTAGATGTTAGGAAGCAATCAAATTTTTCATTGATTACTTTCCACATATTAATATGTTTGGCAATATATAATATAGTAAGTGAAATGTGGTCAAACAGTTGGTATATGTAAAATAAAATTATTGATATTATAATATGCCAAAATATTATAGATATAGAACACATAGGCAAAACTCTTCACTCATATCAGCGTGTGTCTAATTTTCCTCAGATGCCACCCTCTGTTTGCAGTCCTGATTGTGGTCCTGGGTTCAGAAAATTCTGGAAGGAAGGTATGGCAGCTTGCTGTTTTGACTGCATCCCCTGCCCAGAAAATGAAATCTCTAATGAGACAAGTGAGTATTTGTTGCAGGGATAAATGCCTCACATTAATCATCTTCTTCTACCCACACCTGGATACTGGTAGCATCTAAAAGCAAACTAAACACAAAAATATGACTTTCCTAAGTAAGTCTTTATAGGAATATGTTCATTAACAATGTCCCTGAAAGAAATAATTTATGAATTGACATGCATTCAGACTCATTGTAGGTTTGTTGCTGATGGCATTTTCTCAAAAAAAGTGTTTTAATAATTAAACTGCAGTGTGAATTAATTCTAAACATTTAATTCTCAATGATCTTTCTCATAACTTCATATAGATTAGATTCCAGTCATGAGTCTTTAAAATACTTATTTATTCATTTCACATTTGTTCATGTGTCTGCACCGTTTGTGCAAGAGCCCATTATGCACAGTGTAGAGCAGCGGACTTACTGGACTCTTTCATTTGGCTTCTGGGAACCCTATCAAAGTCATATGCAAGATTAAAGAAGAGGGCAAATAATTACTTTGTCCCGTATTCAATATTTTGTATTCTGAACCAAGTTAATCTTACAAATAAAATATTAAAATGGTTTTGTACTGAGAGCAATTAGCCATAATTATTAAAACATTAGTGTTAACTACATCAGACACAATAGTTAAATGATTACTTATTTAGGGTTGGCTAAATATAAAAGGTGCATGGATAGATTTCCACTTCTATCATTTCTCATCCTATAGAAGGACATGAAAGCCCATGAAGAGCACTCGTGGCCAGTTAGATGACTCAGTGGTTGCATCTCTTACCTGTAAAGCTGATTACCTGAGGTCCTTCCAAGGGCTGATTTTGAAGTTATCAAGTCCTAGAAGTCCTAGAAGTTGTCCTGTGACAACTACACACTCCTATGTACAACATATCAAAAGTTCTTGAACATAGTGTAATAAAATGGTTTTAATTTTAAAAACAAATAAGAATTTACACCAATAAATGCAATGAAAATTAAACAAAAATATTTACATTGTTGCTTAATATGTATGTGTGTGTAGAGGACAGGTTAGTGTAACTAAGAGCTGACACAGGCAAGAGGTATCCAGTGCCCCATAGCTAGAGTTACAGAAAGTTGTGGGACTCCTGTCATGGGCACTGGGAATTGAGCTCAGGTCTTTTGCAAGAGAAGCACATTCTTTTCAGAGCTAAGGAAATTTCCTAGCACCTTAAACAAATTAAGTTATTACAGAGGTCAATAAATACATTCATTGTTCTAGAAACAAAACTTAAAATCTTTAGAGCATATTATGTGTCTCTCCAAAATTCCAGTGATTCAGCATAATTACATTTATGAATGGAATACTATTTTTTAAAACAAATGGATGGAGTAAATGTTCTTGATTGGGGTTCCAGTGATACCATTCTTATGATATTAACAAGTATCTACTTCACTCTCAAGTACACACACAGAATCTGGGTTTCATGTAGACAGCAAATACGGAATAAAGCTGTCTGATGTCAAAGGTGATGGAATCAATATGTAGGGCTTTTTAGTGATTAGAATATATAGAATTTTTATCTTCAGTGATGGGTTTACTGCTTCTTATGAACAAGATAAAGAATTTTGGTGTCCCTATGGGCATAGGAGGACTCAACGAAGAGTGTATTTACATATTTATTTGTTGCACTTTTCAAATCTTATTACTATATTTGTATGCATTTTTCTCTCAATCCCACACTCACATTCACCCCATATACAAAAGATTGTTTGTAACCATTACAGGAAATCATGTATATAAATATAAGAACACATTAAACCTGTTGATTGCATGTAGTATTACTTCTATAGTAATGTATTTGATTTGGAGTATTAATTCTAAACTATGTATCATAGATCTTATCTGAGTAGAAGACAGAGTCCTTATTTATCATGAGGACAGTATTTATAAAACAGATAGCCTTTAGTAGTGACAGAATCTATGGGACTTCTAACTTTAAAATGCATTCAGTAAAACTGTGGTTAATGATGTTACCTTCTCTGACTTCATCATTTTTGTCATTTCATCATAGCATTCAAAATGTTCTAAGAAAGCTGTGCTCTCTGACAATAGAATAAATGATATTATCAACACAGAATTAAATATATGCAGAAATGATTGTATGATTTATTTGCCCATAAGACAATGAGAATTAAGAAATAGAATCACTTCAATTATATCTTCAGCAACAATAAATATATTGAAAACAACTTCAACATACTTTCTTAAAAACACATAGTGGAAATGTCTTGTGCAATAAAAAAGATGGTACCAGCACTAATGATAATTTCCTTTCTCCATCAGATGTGGATCAGTGTGTGAAGTGTGAAGAGGACCAATATGCCAACATGGAGCACAACCACTGCATTCAGAGAGCAGTGGTATTTCTAAGCTATGAAGAGCCCTTAGGGATGACTCTGGCCTTAATGGCCTTGTGTTTCTCTGTATTCACAGCTGTGGTTCTAGGGATCTTTCTGAAGTACCATGACACTCCCATTGTGAAGGCCAATAATCGCAACCTGAGCTACTCCTTACTCAGCTCGCTCATCTTATCTTTCCTGTGCTCTTTACTCTTTATTGGCCATCCAAACTCAGCCACCTGCCTTCTGCAGCAAATCACATTTGGACTTGTATTTACAGTTGCTGTTTCAACAGTGTTGGCCAAAACGGTTACTGTGGTTCTGGCTTTCAATATTATAGTCCCTGAAAGAAGGATGAGGCACTTCTTGGTATTAGGGGCACCCAACTATATCATTCTCATTTGTACTCTCATACAAATTATTCTTTGTGCAATCTGGCTGGGAGTTTCTCCTCCCTTTATTGACAGTGATGCATTCTCTGAACATGGTAAAATCATTATTGTTTGCAACAAGGGCTCAGTTACTGCGTTTTACTCTGTCCTGGGATACCAAGCCTCACTTGCCTTGGGGACCTTCATTGTAGCTTTTTTGGCCCGGAACCTTCCTGACACATTCAATGAAACTAAGTTCCTGACATTCAGCATGCTGTTGTTCTGCAGTGTCTGGGTTACTTTTCTCCCTGTCTACTACAGTACCAAGGGAAAGTTGATGGTGGCTGTGGAGGTGTTTTCCATCTTGGCCTCCAGTGCAGGCCTGCTGGTATGCATCTTCATCCCCAAGTGCTACATCATTTTGTTAAGACCAGAAAGAAATTCTCTTCAAAAGTTAGGATGGAAAACATCATCCTGAACTTACATTTTATAACTGTAAGTGAGAAATGTTAATATAGAATAACCTATTAAAAGAAATGCAAGATGTATATCTTAACTAGTTACTCTCATTCCCTTTCTAATTAATGATGGCTAGCAGTGTCATATATACTAGTTTTCTGTACATTGTCTCCTCTATGCTTAATTTATTTTCTTTTTCTTTTCTTTTTTCCTCCATTAGTTATATTAATTAAAATTATACAACCAATTTACATTAAAATATTGACTCGTCCTTCCAATCTGAGCCAGTGCCCTGAGCAGACCTTGGGTGCTAGCTCTGCATCCAGTCTCACAACACCCAGAGGAAGCTCAATTCCTAGATGTTCTAACATGTCCAGGATCATAGATAAGGAGGCCACAACATCTGCCCTAACATGGGGAGTAACTGGGACCAGAAGGATAAAGGGATGCAGGACCTCCCGGTCACCCCTATCCCTCACCAGTGGCATGGATTACTTCTGGTCTAAGCCAGGGCCCTGAGCAGACATTGGGCAATAGATCCCCACTCAGTCCCACAACACCAAGAAGAAGCTCAACACTCAGGTGCTATAACATGCCCAGGATCATAGGATCTCAGGAGTTTGGTCACTCTAAGATTTCAGGGTCCCAGAGGCAGCTTGACTCCCAGGAGCTCTGACACACCTAAGATCTCAGGATCACAGGGTACCAAAATCACAGGGTCACAGAAACAACTGGAATCTGAGGAGTTCTGTGACAACCAGGATCACAGGAGGGACAGGATCCAGTCAGAGACAGTGCAGGCAGGTAGCACTAGAGATGATCAGATAGCAGGAGGCAAGCGTAAGAACGTAAGCAACAGAAACCAAGGTTACTGGGCATCATCAGAACCCAATTCTCGCACCATAGCAAGTCCTGGATATAGCACCACACCAGAAAATCAAGATTCGTATCTAAAAATCACTTTTCATGATGATGAAATAGGACTTTAAGAAGGACATAAATAACTCCCTTAAAGAAATACAGAAGAGCACAGGTAAATGGGTAGAAGCCTTTGAAGAGGTAACAGAAAAAATCCTCAAAGAATGACAGGAAAACACAACCAAACAAGTGAAGGAATTGAACAAAGCCTTCTAGGATCTAGAATTTGAAATAGAAACAATAAAGAAATCAGAAAGGCAGACATCCCTGGCATTAGAAAACCTAGAAAAGAGATCAGGAGTCATAGATGAAAGCATCACTAACATACAAGCAATAGAAGAGAGTATCTCAGGGGCAGAAGATACCACAGAAAACATTGACACAACAGTCAAAGAAAATGTAAAAAGCAAAAAGCTCCTAACCCAAAACATCCAGTAAATCCAGGATACAATGAGAAGACTAAACCTAAGGATAATAGATATAGAAGAGAGCGAAGATTCCCAACTTAAAGGTCTAGTAAATACCTTCAACAAAATTATAGAAGAAAACTTCCCTAACCTAAAGAAAGAGATGCCCATAAACATGCAAGAAGCATACAGAACTCCAAGTAGATTGAACCAGCAAAGAAATTCCTCCTGTCACATAATAGTCAAAATGCCTAATGCACTAAACAAAGAAAGAATATTAAATGCAATAAGAGAAAAAGGTCAAGTAACATATAAAGGCAGACCTATCAGAATTACACTAGACTTCTCACCAGAGCCTATGAAATCTAGAAGATCTTGGTCAGATGTTATATAGACCCTAATAAAATACAAATGCCAGCCCAGGCTACTATACTTAGCAAAACTCTCAATTACCATAGATGGAGAATCCAAGATATTCCATGACAAAACAAAATTTACACAATATCTTTCAACAAATCCATCCCTACAAAGGGTAATAGATGGAAAACTCTTAACACAAAGAGGAGAAACTATACCCTAGAAAAAGCAAGAAAGTAATCTTCTTTCAACAAAACCAAAAGAAGACAGCCACACAAACATAAAAATAACATGAAAAAGAACAGGAAGCCACAATCACTATTCCTTAGTATCTCTTAATATCAATGAACTCAACTCCCCAATAAAAAGATAGAGACTAATCGACTGGATATGTAAAAAGGACTCAGCATTTTGCTGCATACAGGAAATGCACCTCAGTGAAAAAGATACCTCAAGGTAAAAAGCAGGAAAAAGGTTTTCAAAGGAAATGGTCCCAACAAACAAGCTGGAGTAGCCATTTTAATATCCAATAAAATGAACTTTGAACCAAAAGTTATCAAAAAACATAAGGAAGGACACTTCATATTTGTCAACGGAAAAATCTACCAAGATGAACTCTCAATTCTGAACATCTATGCTCCAAATGCAAGAGCACTCATATTCATGAAAGAAATTTTACTAATGCTCAAAGAACACATTGCACCTCATACAATAATAGTGGGAGACTTCAACACCCCACTCTTAACAATCCAAAGATCATGGAAACAGAAGCTAAACAGAGACACAGTAAAACTAACAGAAGTTATGAACCAATTGGATTTAACAGATGTCTATAGTACATTCCATCCTAAAACAAAAGAATATATCATCTTCTCAGCACCTCATGGTACCTTTTCCAAAATTGACCATATAATTGGCCACAAAACAGGCCACAACAGATACAAGGAGGCTGAAGTAATCCTATGCATCCTATCAGATCATCATGGACTAAGGCTGGTCTTCAATAATAACAAAAGCAATGGAAAGAACACATACACTTGGAAACTGAACAATGGTCTGTTCAGGGATAACTTGGACAGGGAAGAAATAAAGAAAGAAATGAAAGAAGTTTTAGATGACCTTTTAATGAAAATGAAGGCCCATCATACCAAAACTTTTGGGACACAAGGAAAGGAGTGCTAAGAGGAAAACTCATAACTTGAAGTACCTCCAAAAAGAAACTGTGGAGAGTATACACTAGCAGCTTGACAGCACACCTGAATTCTGTAGAACAAAAAGAAGCAAATACATCCAAGAAGAACAGATGGCAGTAAATAAACTTAGGGCTGAAAACAACCAAGTAGAGACAAAAAGAACTATATAAAGAATCAACAAAACCAGGAGCTGGTGCTTTGAAAAAAATCAATAAGATTGATAAACAGTTAGCCAGACTATCCAGAGAGCACAGAGTCCAAATTAACAAAATCAGAAATGAAAAGGGAGACATAACAACGGAAATCAAGGAAATTAAAAATATTATCAGATGCTACTACAAAAGCCAATACTCAAAAAAATTGGAAAATCTGGGTGAAATAGACAATTTTCTAGACAGATATCCAGTACCAAAGTTAAATCAGGATTAGATAGACCATATAAACAGGCCCATAACTCCTAAAGAAATAGCAGCAGTCATTGAAAGTCTCCCAACTAAAAATAACAAACAATCAAACAAACAAAAATCCCAAGTCTAGATGGTTTTAGTGGAGAATTCTATCAGACCTTCAAAGAACACCTAATACCAAGACTCTTCAAACTATTCTACAGAATGAACACTACACAATTCATTCTATGAATCCACAATTATGCTTATACCTAAGCCACAAAGACCCAACCAAGAAAGAGAACTTCAGACCAATTTCCCTTATGAATGTTGATGCAAAAAATAGTCAATAAAATTCTTGCAAACTGAATCCAAGAACACATCAAAATGACCACTTACCACAATCGAGTAGACTTCATCCCAGGGAAGCAGGGATGGTCAAGTATATGGAAATCCATCAACATAATTCACTGCATAAACAAACTCAAAGAAAAAACCTCATGATCATCTCATTAGATGCTGAGAAAGCATTTGACAAAATTCAACACTTCTTCATAGTAAAAGTCTTGGAAAGATCAGTAATTCAAGGCTCATACCTAAACATAGTAAAAGCAATATACAAGAAACCGATGGCCAACATCAAACTAAATGGAGAGAAACTTGTAGCAATCTCACTAAAATCAGGGACTAGACAAGGCTGCCCAGTTTCTCCCTAACTATTCAATATAGTACTTGAAATTCTGTCCCGATCAATTAGACAGTAAAAGGAGGTCGAAGGGATCCAAATTAGAAAGGAAGAAGTCAACTTATCCCTATTTACAGATATATGATATTATACTTAATTGACTCCAAAAAGTCCACTAGAGAACTTCTAAATGATAACTGCAGCTAAGTTCCTGGATATAAAATTAACTCAAACAAATTAATAGCCTTCTTGTACTCAAAGGATAAACAGGATGAGAAAGCAATTAGTGACAAGAAATCCTTCACAGTAGTCAAAAATTATATAAAATACGTTGGTGTGACTCTAATCAAGTAACTGAAAGATCTGTATGAGAAGAACTTCAAGTCTCTGAAGAAAGAAATTGAAGAAGATCTCAGAAGACAGAAAGCTCTCTCATGCTCATGGATCAGCAGGATTAACATCATAAAAATGAC
>JADRCC010533655.1:0-11437 GCA_019843855.1 Hylomyscus alleni
ACTCCCAGTATGCACACAAAGAGAAAACAAAAAGTTCTCATTAGCCAGCTCATTTACTAATACTAAACTTGTTGAATGTATATTCCATCGTGCTCATTTATTTACATGTTTTTAAAGATCAGGCAGACATCTCATGGAAGAAATAGTGATGATTTGTGTGTCAGATTCCTTTTTGGAAAGTTGTTCATTGGGTTAAGTTTCTTCCTATATTACTAATTTTTAAAATTATATTTGGTTATGAATTTTGTTGTGTTTGTGTGTATGTGGAGGTCAGAGGATAACTTGTAGGAGTCTGTTTTCTCCTTTTACCATGTGGGTCAAAAGGATTGAACTTAAGTCATTGGGCTTGGCAGCAAGTGCCTTTATCTGCTGAGTATCTCACAAGCTCCTTTTCCATATTTATTTTATTTTATTTTTTTGGTTTTTCGAGACAGGGTTTCTCTGTGTAGCCCTGGCTGTCCTGGAACTCACGCTGTAGACCAGGCTGGCATCGAAATCAGAAATCTGCCTGCCTCTGCCTCCCAAATGCTGGGATTAAAGGCGTGCGCCACCACTGCCTGGTTTATTTAATGTTTTATGACAGTAACTCTGTTGCCTTTCTATAAAATATAGACTTAGAGAATTTTTTTAAGATTTATTTATTTATTTTATACATATGAGTACACTGTAGCTGTCTTTAGACACTCCAGAAGAGGGCATAAGATCCCATTACAGATGGTTGTGAGCCACCATATGGTTGCTGGGAATTGAATTTAGAAACTCTGGAAGAGCAGCCAGTGCTCTTAACCGCTGAGCCATCTCCAGCCCTAGACTTGAAGAACTTTAAACAGTTGGAGAAATTCAAAAGCACCATTGTTTCCTACAGAATGCCAGCAATGCTAAGAAGATTTTAGGTAAACTGCATTTTACTAGACTAAGAGAAAATCAAGGCTAGGTAGGGGCCATGGCACGTGCCTGTAATCCCAATATTCAGGAGCTGGAGGCAGGAGGATTTCTATTTCCTACCCAGCCTGGCCTACATAGTGAGAAGAGGGTAAGGCAAATCAAGTACTTCCTACAAGTATTTTTAAACATCCCTTTAATATCCATTGTGGACATTAGCTAAGAGCAATATGTGTGCATATCAATATTATATGAGTTGACATAATAAGTAGCTATGATTGTTTCCTATGGAATAGTGTCTTTGGAACTGGATATGTAATTCAGTGTTAGAGTGGTTGTTTCAAATGCTCAAGGGCCTGGCTTAGGTCCCCAGTATCAAAAAAACAAAATATGAATTTCCAGTAGAAAAATTTTGTGGTATATTTAATTTGTCAACATATGTGTAGATGATACATTCAGAACTATTCAGATGAAAATAAGTGTGTCGGGGCAGGGAATGTGACTAGTAGTCAGTATATAATGCATGGACACCAGGCATTGAGAGACACCCACAGTTAATGAGCGTATTTAGGCTTCAGACTCCATGGAGGATTTATTTCAGACCCTCTTGGAAAGCAAAACTCATAGATGTTCAAGTCCCCTTTATAAAATGTTGTCTCATTTGCATTTAACCTCTATGTATTCTCCTGTATTCATGGAATTATCTTTAGATTATTTACAATATCTAATACAATATGAATACTATGTAATTAGTTATACTATGTAATTGTTTAGAGAGTAATAAAAGAAAGAATGAATACAAATGCATTTTTCTGCCTACTTTTTTGAATAATTTATTTTATGTTCATTGGAGTTTTGCCTGCATGTATGAAAGTGACAAAAGTCTTAGAACTGGAGTTACAGACAGGTCTGAGCTGCCATGTGGGAGCTGGGAATTGAACCCTATGTCCTCTGGAAGTACTCTTAACTGCTGAGCCATCTCTCTAGGCCTCTACATTTTAATGCCACATCCTCAGGTACAGAGGACCATCAATAGTTTCTGCCTTCCATAAAAACTTCATCTAGCAAGGTCCTATGAACATAAAAGCAGGGGAGAGAGAGTCACAGCACTTGGTAGAATAAAGCTGAAGAAGTACCACAAGTTTGAAGCTACTCTGAACCATACAGTGAGGTCTGGTTCAACTGGACTACATCACAAGACCCTTTCTTGATGCCAAACAACACAGGGGTGTGGGAATTCAGAAAATTAGAACACATTTTGGAAAGTTGAAGAGAAAGTTTTATGAAGAAGGTGCCATATTGGTTTTCTTGGGCTTCAATTATAGAGAAGCAAACTCAGTGACCTAAAATACGTAAAGTTTATTCTCTTATAGCTCTGGAGGCTGCAATCTAGACTCTGAGCTTAGAATGCCAACAAGGCATGGTTCCCAAGAGTCTGGGGCTCCTTCTACCTTTTCACCTCAGCCTCAGAATGCCAGGATTAGAGGCTTGCCGCCCTTCCCACCTCACGTCAGTTCTTGGTGCTCCTTATTCCCGCCACAGCATTCTAGTTTCTTCCTTGTTGTCATGTTGTCTCTATGTCCATATGTCCTTAAAAAGATAAGGAGAATAAAGGCTAAAATAGGTCTGAGGACACAATTCCTCTTTGTTTGTTTGTTAGTTTAGTTTAGTTAGTTTTATTTTTCCAGACAGGGTTTCTCTGTGTATCCCTGGCTGTCCTGGAACTCACTCTGTAGACCAGGCTGGCCTCAAACTCAAACTTCACCTGTTTCTGCCCCTGAGTGTTGGGACTAAAGGCATGCACCACCATTGCCTGGTCACAATTCATCTCTTAATAGGTACCATTTGAGATGACACAGAACTATTAAATTAAAATTTTCTAAGTAAGCTAGCAAGTTAACATAGTAGGTAAAGGTGCTTGCTACGTTCCACAGACTTGTCTTCTGACCTCTATATTTGCACCATGACATGTATGTTCCACACACATTGTGAACACATTTACACAATCAAAATATTGACTAAATGAATGAGAGAGTAAGATTGCAACAAATAAAGAGATGAATCAAGAGAATGCTGGATATAAAAAAGTTTAAAATTATTTAGACAATGGAATGGTCAGGTGTCTATTTGCTGGTGTGTCGAGTTGTGAAGATGAAGCCAGAATTTGTTGGTACCAGGTTTAGGACATTTGCATGGCGGTGGCTTTGGTGGCTGTACAGTGTTTGTGAACAGAATGTCACTGCAGATTTTTTTATTTTGTTTGTTTGGTTTTTGGTTTTTTGAGACAGGGTTTCTCTGTGTAGTCCTGGCTGTCCTAGACCTAGTTCTGTAGACCAAACTGGCCTCAAATTCAAGTGATCAACCTGCCTCTGCTTCCCAAGTATCGTGTTTTTATTATTCGGTAACAATATTGATGCACTTTTAGTCATGTCTGTATCTCACTTTTAGTGGATATAAAATAATGAATCTTGCTGGGTGGTGGTGGCACACGCCTTTAATCCCAGCACTTGGGAGGCAGAGGCAGGCGGATTTCTGAGTTCGAGGCCAGCCTGGTCTACAGAGTGAGTTCCAGGACAGCCAGGGCTACACAGAGAAACCCTGTCTCGAAAAAACCAAAATAAATAAATAATAATAATAAATAATAATGAATCTTGATATCTTGATATATTTGATGTTTAAGTGTTTTTCAGTTGGTTTTTGTTTTCAGTTATATTTTTATAACCTCTGTTTATAAACCCTCCCCATTTTTCTGCTAGACCATATTCCCTAAAGTGAGTTAAAACTAAGTGAGTTAGGACTAAAGATATTACTTTTTGGCCACATTGTCATATTATTATAGAATCATTATAGAATGACTACCAGTTTCTATTGCTACTCGCTACTAGTTAATATTGGATTTTATAGTTTCATTTTACTTATAGCACAGTTGCAGTATATCACAGTTTAGCAGGGGACTGGGTGATTCTTTAAATACTTTATCATACAAATTTTCATACACACAAAACCTAAATTGTGCCTGCCATCTCTGCTCAACGTGTTGCTATATTCCTTTTAATTTTATTTTTTATGTGCATTGGGCATTGGTGAAGGGTGGTGAAGGGCATTGGGCAGTGGGCAAGAGGGTGTCAGATGTCCTGGCACTAGTGTTACAGACAGTTGTGAGCTGCCATGTAGGTGCTAGGAATTGAACTTGGGTCCTCTGGAAGAGCAGCTAGTGCTCTTAACCACTGAGCCATCTCTCCAGCCTGTTGCTATATTATTTTTTTTAAGATTTATTTATTTATTTTATGTATATGAGTACACACTGTAGCTGTATAGATAGTTGTGAGCCTTCATCTGGTTGTTGGGAGTTGACTTTTTAGGACCTCTGCTCGCTCTGGTCGACCTCACTCGCTCTGGTTGACCCTGCTTGCTCTGGTAGACCCCGCTTGCTCAGACCCAAAAATTTATTTATTACTATAAATAAGTACACTGTAGCTGTTTTCACATACACCAGAAGAGGGCATCAGATCTCATTATGCGTGGTTGTGAGCCACCATGTAGTTGCTGGGATTTGAACTCAGGACCTTTGGAAGAGCAGTTGGTGCTCTTACCCGCTGAGCCATTTCACTAGCCCCTGTTGCTATATTCTTAATGTGTTAAACTATACAAAAATAAAAACATCTTGGGCGAGAGAGGTAGATGGCTTAGCTGTTAAAGGCTAGGCTCATAACCAGAAATAAAGACATTTTGATGCCATGCTGCAAAGTCTTCAGCATGTATCTCTTACAAATACAGACTTCTTTCTTTTCTCTTAAATAATTGTTTGGTTTCAATTAGAGAATTAGATTATTTTAAGAATCATTTTAGGCCTCAAAAGATGGCTCAGCAGGGAAGGTGCTCGCCACCAAACCTATGACCTGAGTTTGCACCCTAGCACCCACATGGTGGAAGGAGAGAGCCTACTCTCAAAAGTTACTCCCTTCACAATAGCCACAAATAATATAAAATATCTTGGAGTAACTCTAACCAAACAAGTCAAAGATCTGTATGGCTATAACTTCAAGTCTCTCAAGAAAGAAATTGAAGATTTCAGAAAATGGAGAGCTCTCCCATGCTCATGGATTGGCAGAATTAACATAGTAAAAATGGCCATCCTACCAAAGTCAATCTACAGATTCAATGAAATCTCCATCAAAATCCCAACACAGTTCTTCAAAGACATGGAAAGAACGAGTCTCAAATTCATCTGGAAAAGCAAAACACCCAGAAGAGTGAAAACAATTCGTAACAATAAAAGAACTTCTTGGGGAATCACCATCCCTGACCTCAAACTATATTACAGAGTAATAGTGATAAAAACTGCATGATATTGGTACAGAGACAGACACCTTGATCAATGGAATAGAATTGAAGACCCAGAAATAAAACCACACACTTATAGACACTTGATCTTTGATAAAGAAGCAAAAAATATACAATGGAAAAAAGAAAACACCTTTAATAGATGGTGCTGGTCTAACTGGCTGGGCACAGAGGGAAATTTCCTAAACAGAACTCCAATGGCTCTAAGATTAAGAATTGTTAAATGGGACCTCATGAAACTGGAAAGCTTCTGTAAGGCAAAGGATATAGGCAATAGGACAAATAGGCAACCTACAGATTGGGAAAAAAACTTCATTAATCTCACATCTGATAGAAGGCTAATATCCAAAATATATAAAGAACTCAAGAAGCTAATCACCAAAAAAACCAAACCAAACCAAACAAAAAAAAACCAAACAAGCCAATCCAAAAAATGGAGTATAGAACTAAACAGAAGAATCTCGAATGACTGAAAAGCACTTAAATAAATGTTCAAAGTGATTAGTGATCAGGGAAATGCAAATCAAAACAACCCTGAGATTCCACCTTACACCAATCAGAATGGCTAAGATCAAAACCTTAGGTGACAGCACCTGTTGGTGAGGATGTAGAGAAAGAGGAACATTCCTCCATTGCTGGTAGGATTGCAAACTGGTACAACTATTCTGGAAATCAATCTGGAGATTCCTCAGAAAATTGGAAATAGATCTACCTGAAGATCCAGCTATACCATTCTTGGGCATATACACAAAAGATGCCCCACCATGTCACAGAGGCATGAGTTCCATTATGTTCATAGTGGCCTTATTTGTGATAGTCAGAAACTGGAAACAACCCGGATGCCCCACAACAGAAGAATGGATACAGAAAATGTGGTTCATTTACACAATGGACTATTACTCAGCTATTAAGAACAAGGACATCCTGAGTTTTGCAGGCAAATGGATGGAACTAGAAAATATCCTGAATGAGGTAACTCAGATCCAAAAGGACATGCGTGGTATGTACTCACTAATAAGTGGATATTAGCCAAAAAAAAGTACAGAATACTCAAGATACAATCCACAGAACTCAAAGAGGTTAACAAGCCGAAGAGCCCATGTGAGAATGCCTCAATCCTACTTGGGAGGGAGAAGAAAGCAATTAAAGGAGGGGAGAGGGAGAGGGACCTGGGTGGGAACGGGGACAGGGAGGAGAAGAGGGGAACATGATTAGGTTTTGGGTGGGGGAATAGGACTGAAGTCCTGAGGGCCAGCAGAAAGAATGGAAACAGGCAACATATAAGAGATAGGAAGTGGGGGGACCCTCTAGAATTTACCAGAGACTCAGGAGGTGAGAGACTCTCAGCACTCAAGGGGAGGGGGATCTTCAATGAAATGCCCTACAGTGGGGAGAGGGAACTTGTAGAGCCCACTTCCAGTAGAAAGACAGGGCATCAAGTGAGAAATGGAGTTGCCATTCCACAGTCAAAAACTCTGACTGAAAAAACTGCGGGGACAAAAATGGAGAAGAACCTGAGGAAAAGGAGATCCAGCGACAGGTCCAAGTTGGGTCTAGCTCAAGGGGAGGCCCCAAGGCCTGGCACTATTACTGAGGCTATGGTGTGTTCACAATAAGGGGCTTGTCATAACTGCACTCCAAAAGACTCAACAAGCAGCTGCAAGAGTCAGATGCAGATATTTACACCCAACCAGTGGACAGAAGCTGCTAATCTCTGTGGTTGAATTAGGGAAAAGCTGGAAGAAGCTGAGGAGGAGGGCGATCCTGTAGGAGGATCAGCAGTCTCAACTAACCTGGACCTCTAAGATCTCTCAAATACTGGGCCACAACCAGACAGCATACACCAGCTGATATGAGACCTCCAACACATATACAGCAGAGAACTGCTGGCTCTGGACTCAGTCAGAGAAGATGCACCTAACCCTCAAGAGACTGGAGGCCCCAGGGAGTGGAGAGGTCTCGTGGGATTGTGGGTGGAGGGTGGGAACATCCTTGTCGAGATGGGGGGAGGTGGTATGGAATATGGAACAGTCAGAGTGTGGACTGGGAGGGGGATAAAATCTGGGCTGTGAAAAAAGATGAAATAAAAAGAAAAAAAAGTTATTTTTTGACCTCTGTATGTGTGCATGTGTGTACATGTGTGTGTGCATGTGTGACCACAATTATAATAAATAAAATTTTAAAATTACTTAACAGGTTTTTTGTTTTTGTTGGTGGTGGTGGTAGTTTGATTTTTTTTGTTTGTTCATTTTTGTTGTTGTTTTTTTGTTTGTTTTTTAATTTTTTTTTCAAGACAGGGTTTTTCTGTGTAACAACCCTGGCTGTCCTGGAACTCACTTTGTAGACCAGGCTGGTCTAGAATTCACAGAGCTCTGGCTGTCCCTGACTCCTGAGTGCTGGGATTAAAGGCATGGGCCACCATGCTCAGTTTGAATCTTTCTTTTAATGCCTGCATTATGTATTATATACTTAAATTCAATGCCTAAATAAATTGAGCTCTTACTGATAAAGCCAGAGCAATACTGGAAAGAATAATGATCGAAACATCAGAGTCCACACCAAAAAGATTTTGGAAGATCTTGTAAACACGTGTTGCTGGACTTTCAATTCCCTGACAATCAGCAAAATTATTCTCTTTTATATTCATTGAGGGCAATTTCTTGAAAAGCATCCCAAGGAAATGCTATCAATAACTGTACCAAATGAGGTGTAACCCCAAAGTAAAGCTACATATGTATATTCAACAGGAAGCTCATGGCATTTAACTTTATGGAAAGAAATAGCCTCCTAACAAGCCCAGGCTCAGTAATGTTATCCAGTGTGTCGGGCTGAAAAAGGCTGCACAGCTTAGTCAGACAAAGAAGCAATGTGCTGAGGAAACCCTATACCAATAAGGGAGCATTTGGACCTTGAAAAGAAGGAGGGCAATTGTAATGTGTTGACATTTCTTAAAATGGGTTTTATATAAAACCACATAGTGTATGTTTTTTTAAAATATTTATTTGATGTATGTGAGTACACTGTAGCTATACAGATGGTTGTGAGTCTTCATGTGGTTGTTGGGAATTGAATTTTTTTAGGACCTCTGTTCGCTCCGGTTAATCCCGCTCACTCGGTCCCTGCTTGCTTTGTCCCAAAGATTTATTTATTATTATACATAAGTACACCAGACACACCAGAAGAGGGCGTCAGATCTCATTACAGTTGGTTGTGAGCTACCATGTGGTTGCTGGGATTTGAACTCAGGACCTTGAGAAGAGCAGTCAGTGCTCTTACCTGCTGAGCCATCTCGCCAGCCCTTCATCAGTTTTATGAATAAATATGTATGGTACAAACCTGAATCTAAGCAGATAGTACAGTAATAGACACTACATTTAGTGTCTTCAGAGTCTTGATTAGATTTTTTTTTTTACATAATGAAAAATATTTTTTACTACAAAGTTCAAGTACACAGAGAATGAAACCAAAGGCACTAAATATTTCTGTAGTTTTATAAATGTGTGTATATGTGTAGATTCACAGACGCATGCATAGACGGTAATCCAGGCTTGTGGTGAAATCAAGTCATCTTGATGCTTCTCTCCTGTGGGACTTTGCTGGACTCCTCCCCTGCTTCAGTTTTCATGGGCTGGGGCTTCTTCTTGGGTTTGACTACCACACTGCCATGAGGCATCATCACCTCAGACTCTTTCCACAGACTCCAACCTGGAGGCCGTCTTCTTCCTGGTCTTACTGGGTTTTCTCTTCGGCTGTGATGAGAGCCAGGACTCCATGGCTACATTCTTCATGCCTTTACAAACAACTGTACAACAGTGATGCTGCCAAGGCCTGTTGCTTGTAGAGATTGCATCTGGTCTCCCCTGGAATCATGGCTGAAGCCAAGGATGTCTTTGCCAGCAAACTAGAGTTCCCAGGCAGCTTTGCGGCTCTTTTCTGGGGTCCCCTCGAGGAATCCTTCTTAGTGCCAGGATTCAACACCAGTAACCTCTGTTTATCAGCTTTAGACTTCTTGGCCAGAGGTTGTTCTGGAAAGCCTTTCCCCTTTAGATCCCGGTGGCTCCTCCTCTTGCTCCTCTCCTGTTTCTCTTTACTAAGCTTTGTCTTCAAAGGACCCCTTTGCACTCTCACTTGACTGTAGGCCATTAGGAGCAGCCACACCGCAGCCTGGGCGCTTTGCTGCTTTGCTATCTCCTCTGCTAGGTACACTGGTTGATCACTTGGAAGTTCAGTCTTCCAAGATGCCTCTGGACAAGGACACAAGGAAGCCAAACTCTCTGCCACCAGGAAACAAGGATGGCCTCTACTCCAGTTCCCAAGAGAGTCCTCCTTTCCATCAGAAACCTCATCTGCATGGCCTTCAGAGTACACATTCCTAGCAGCCTTCTGGTTCTCTGAGCCCTCACCCACACTGTAGGCTGACCTTACAGTGGCCTGCTGCTCCAGGCTCTTCCTTCCTTTCCCTCTTAACCAGCCCCAAAAGGTCTGCCACATGTTCAGGAGCAGTGAAATAAAGTACATTTTACTTTAGAAAGAAAAAAGGTCGTCTACTTAGCTCTTGTCTTTTTGAAGGCTGGAAATCTAAGAGATGATATGGAAAGTGCTATCTTTGTCCTTGATTAGATCTTAATATTAGGTGGATCACAAATAGTAAGATGATTAGAACATCTCTACTTGTTTGTTTAGGAATATGTTTTTGAGTTTGTATAGTTATGCTTAAGGGATTATAGAGAAATGGTTTTCCATGGCAGGTCATATTTCTAGCTTCCTTTAAAGGTATTTTGAATCTTCCAGAGGGCTCAGTTATAGTTTTTTCAATTAGACTGATAACAGCTTTGATCAACATATTCTGTGACATTTTCCAACAACTTTAAAGTACATATCAGGCTACTAGGCTTAAATTTTGGTCCTCCATTGTTCACGAACAACTTGTTGGATTTATTTACTACAGTAAAAGGGTAGCATATCATTTTAGGTTTTCTCCTTGCTTTGAAGAGACTATCTTCTGTTGTAAAATTAAATGAGCTTAATTCACCTTTCTGAATTTCCCAGCCAGGCATAGTGGCATGCTCTTTTAGTTCCGGCACTTGAGCATGAGTGTTTGCCTACATGTGTGTATGTGTGCTAGCTACTCATGGAGGCCAGAGCGAGTATGGAATCACTTGGAACTGGAGTTACAGATGGTTGTGAGCCACCATGCAGGTGCTAGGAACTGAACCCAAGTCCTATTAAGAGCAAGTGCTTTAATTGTTGAGCCATCTCTCCAGCTTCTAATCCATATTTTTAAGGAAATGTCATACTACTTAATACTTGGTCCTGCAGTGCTAGGCTCTGATGATACCTCCCTGTTTGCCACATTGTTAGTTTTTGAATGATCCAAGGGCTAAGGTGGTGATTGCCAGGTCTTTCTATTGTAAAAGTTGCATTTCTCTCTTTTGTGGTTTCTTAAAAATGTGTATCTGAGGAAAAGATCAGGCTAATTAGTTCATCTGCCTCATTTACTTTTCATCTCAGTTGGCCATTTGTTCAGTATGACTTGATACTGTCCACTTATATTTATATAATGCACATAAAGTTCTATTTAATATAACCAAAACTGGTAGATTGTTATTAAAGATAAACTTCAATTTCAGGAGGTAGCTAAAAGCAAAGCTGGGGTGAAGAGGTTACACACAAGCACATGATACTATAATGGGAGATATTTCTTTCGCAGGATTTTGTGATAGTTTATGTCTGCCTTTTTAAAAAAAGTGTGTATGTGTATGTGTCTGTCTGTCTGTCTGTCTGCAGACACCAGAAGAGGGCAGTAGTTCCCTGGAGCTGGAGTTATAGGAGGCTCTGAGTTGCCTGACATGGGTACTGGGAACTGGACTCCAGTCTGCTGGAAAAATAGCAAGTACTCAACAACTCAACAACTGAGCCATTTCCCCAACCCCGTATCTGCTTTAAAACACACATGCATGCACGCACGAGCACAAACACATTAGGCTTAAGAACTTTCATTTGTGAAGTAGAAGCAAAAAAACATTTTTGAGGCAGAGTACCATGCAACCCAGGCTTGCCTCAAACTCACTATATAGCTAGAATGACCTCAAACATTGCATCCTCCCAAGTGCTGGGTTATAGTCACCAGCCACTCAGTACATCTGGTCTATGTGGTGTTGGGGATCAACTTAGAACCTCAAGCGTGTGAGGTAGGTGCTCTACCAACTGA
>JADRCC010533657.1:0-12994 GCA_019843855.1 Hylomyscus alleni
TGGTTGCCCCTGCCCCCAGGGCTGCCTGGGTGGGAACACAGGGTAAGGGGCCCAGATGCTAGAGTATGCACCTAAGAGGGAATTCCCTCTAACAAGTCATCTTCCTGCAGACACCGACCTTCTACCGTGTGAGCCCATCCCGTGGGCCTCTGTCTGGAGGTACCTGGATTGGCATTGAAGGAAGCCATCTGAATGCAGGCAGTGATGTAGCTGTGTCCATTGGCGGTCGGCCCTGCTCCTTCTCCTGGTATGGGGTGAGAGGAGTCTGGGGACATAGGGCTTTCCCTCCTGGCTCTGCTGTCCCCTCCTGTTGCCTGGGCAACGGGTATGGAAAACCTGGTTGGGGTGATCACTATGGAAACCTAGAGGCAGGAGAGGTTGCCATGGAGATAGGGGGCCAGCCTCCAGAGTAGGAAGGGGGTGTGGCCTGGCCTTAATGGGTACTGCCTGTTGGCTCCAGTAGCTCCTCCTAAGAAGAGGGGAACATCTCTCTTACAAGCAAAATAAAAAGTATTTTTAAAAAGTTTAATAGAGAAAACAGACATCTTAACAAAAGCCTTGAGGCTTGAAGTGGATAATTTTAGATTAAGGATGATAATGGAAAGGCCCTTTAAATATTTTCCTGTGGTAATTACCCGTTATCAAACTAATCATTGGTGTTTGTAGTCTGGAGGCTGTGAGGCCTCCAGGCTGCAGTGATATAGCCAAGGGACAGGGCCTCAGAGTAGGTATTGCCTTGCTGACTGCTAGTGAAGGTGACCTGTGACCCCATGCCCCAGGCCAGCTTACTGTTGCTAGGAGCACAGTCTTTTCCAGGTGTGTGTACAGTACGGAAAGAGGAAGCTGGTTGACTCAAAGCACTTGGTAGTAGTGGGACTCTGCTCAGGGGTCTGAGGAAGGCAGTGATGGCAGGTGGGAAGGGTCAGACCTATAGTTTAGTCTCTTTGACCTCCAGAGCAGTAGCCTGTCATCAGCAAGGTGTCTTTATCCCAAGCCTGGAAGAGTAGTCTAGGATGGCTGGCTGGTACTTATTAGAAGACAGGCTTGGCCATGGTCTCCTGAGTATCCAGCAACCGTAGGCAGCATCCACATTAGAGATTACATCACTAGAGTACGGTGAAGGGCAAGACCAAGGGAGGTGTATAGCCAAATGTAGATGAGACCCAAGGTGGGGATGAAGAGAGGCCTGCCAAGGTTTAGGGTAGGACCAACACTGGACATTCAAAGGTCAAAGTAGTCATCCCAGAAGCTACCTGAGGGAGGCCCACACCTTTCCCTGGGAGCCAGTCCTCAGCCACCAGTAGAAATCTGCTAGTGTGTAGACATGCTGCCCTCACAGTACCTACACCCATCTTGACCCCATCCCAGGAGAAACTCACGAGAGATCCGATGCCTGACACCGCCCGGGCAGACTCCTGGCAGCGCCCCTATTGTTATCAACATCAACCGTGCCCAGCTCTCCAACCCCGAGGTGAAGTACAACTATACTGAAGACCCTACTATCCTGAGGATCGACCCCGAGTGGAGCATCAACAGGTAGGAGACCTGCTGTGAAGCCAGAAGCACCTCCCACTCCCCCACTCTGAGTCAGGGAGCTCCTCTCCAGGGTGTTATATGGTGGTTTGTTCAATGGCAGCCTCCTAAAGTCATGAGTCCTGGCAAGCAGTGCTCTGGCTGAGCTCTGACCACCTGCTCATGCAGGAAGAGACTGTGCCTCTCTTGTATTTCTAGGCCTAGGGCAAGGTCTGATTCCTCTCTTCTTCCTTTAGTGGTGGGACCCTCCTAACAGTCACAGGCACCAATCTGGCCACCGTCCGTGAACCTCGAATCCGGGCCAAATACGGAGGCATTGAGAGGGAAAATGTGAGTGGATGCCCTGTGTCTCTGGTCCCTACCTCACTCTTTTCTGTTCTCCCTCCCCTCCTGGCCATGTGGGTATTTCCTAGACCAGTAACCCCTGCTGCTAACACCCCTGCTTACCTGTCTGTGCTGAGGCCTTGAAGACAAAGTGATCAGCTAGGGGTGATCCCTGGACCTGTCCAGCCCTCAGATTACAAAGAATAGACATCTTGGACATGTGCTCCCTTGGTGCCTAGACCATCTACACAGGGAGCTGTCATTCCTAGGGTGGGGCTGTTATTGGGTAGCTGGCCCACAATGGGAGATCTAGCCTGCCTGAGGTCCTGGTACCTGTGTCCCAGAGCTGCATGGTGTACAATGACACCACCATGGTGTGCCGGGCGCCGTCTATAGACAACCCCAAGCGCAGCCCGCCAGAACTGGGAGAGCGGCCAGATGAGATTGGTTTCATCATGGACAATGTACGCACGCTGCTGGTACTCAACAGCTCCTCATTCCTCTACTACCCGGACCCTGTACTGGAGCCACTCAGTCCTACTGGGCTCTTGGAGCTGAAGCCCAGCTCCCCGCTCATCCTCAAGGTAGGTCTCAGCCACTGGGGCCTCCTGCAGCAGTGGCTGCTCTGGGATGGGGCTTGTAGACCTCAGGATTTCCTTCATTTCACCCTGATCCCTGTAGGGGCGGAATCTCCTGCCACCTGCTCCTGGCAATTCCCGGCTCAACTACACAGTGCTCATTGGCTCCACACCTTGTATCCTCACCGTGTCTGAGACACAGTTGCTGTGTGAAGCACCCAACCTCACAGGGCAGCACAAAGTCACGGTACATACCCTAACCTTTCTTTATGCAGAGCCAGGAAATCCCTGTCACAGCCTATCTGTAGTCTCCTGGAACCACCCTCCTGACCTACTGACCCTACCCCACCTCTGAGAAAATCCCCATGGAACTGAGTTCTAATGCAGGTCCCATTCAGTCCTTGCCATTTTTCCTACTCGGAGCCCCTCTCACAACTGGTAGCTTGTGTGTTAACTAGCTGGGCGTCTGTCTGCTTGTGCCCAGCATCTTGCACCATCAGCTACTTTTGTCATCTGCTGGAAAGATGCTGCCCATAGGCAGGCAGATAGATGCTGTGGGTGACTTAAGAGCCATTGCACAGGGCCTCAGGCTCTGAGGGGCCAATGTTCTGAGTACCTCTATCCCATCTGGCAGGTGCGGGCTGGGGGCTTCGAGTTCTCACCTGGGATGCTGCAGGTGTATTCGGACAGCCTGCTGACATTGCCAGCCATTGTGGGTATCGGTGGGGGGGGTGGCCTCTTGCTGCTGGTCATCGTGGCTGTGCTCATCGCCTACAAACGCAAATCCCGGGATGCTGACCGTACTCTCAAGCGGCTGCAGCTCCAGATGGACAACTTGGAGTCACGGGTGGCCCTCGAGTGCAAGGAAGGTCAGCAGGGAGATGGGTGGGGCCAGAGCCAGGGAGGGAGTTTGAGTGCTGAGTCAGTCACCACCTGCCTCAGTCCCAGGGAGATGACAGATGGCAGAATCGTCCTACTGGTAAAAGGACCACTTTCTGTACAGCTATAATCTAGGGGGTATGCCACCTAATCTTTTGTGTCCCTATCTCCTGATCTGTCGAATGGGCACAGAAACACATAGTGAGGCAAGGGCACATACAAATGATCATGCTTAGCCCCTGAGAGTCCGAGATAGTCAAATGGTGTTAGCATGGTACCTGCCCTGTAGACCACTTTGGTAGACAGGAAACAGACATGAGCCAGTACTGGAGAATGGAGGCCCTTGGCTCCAACCTACAGAGGGAGATTGAAAGTCCAGTGTACACGATACCTTCTCTGCCAACTTTGGCAGGGCAGGATCTGCTAGAGAGAGGGGGCATCAACCAGGAAATGAAGCCACAGCACTTCACCAAGCCTGCTAGGTGCTCCAGAGCCTGCCCTGCCCCACTGACTCCTGGTCAGATAGAGGGCAAACTACAGAGCTGACACCTTATAGCTCTGGAATGTTCTATAGGGCCTACCACTCTGCCCTGTTTTCTTTAACCTTGAGAGGTGCTGTAGGCTGAGATGGTAGTATTGAAGGCCCTGGGCCCATGGTGTATATAAGGTAGGGCTGACATAGGGCTGGGACCCTGGGTGCAATACTGGAATATCTATGTCACCCCCTCTACACAGGACTGGATCTTGGCTAAAGGACTTCCCATTCCCACCTAGCCAATGTTGGAGCCATTGTTACTCTTATCTGGTTAATCTCATGATAGTACAGAGGAAGAAAAACTTTTGTCCTAAACTAGGGAAACTGAGGCACAGAAAGGCACTTGGTTTCTTTAAGGTTAGGACCAGTGATCCCGCCCACACAGTAGGCAGACTAGGACTGAGAAGGGGGAAGGGAACCGCAAATGTACTACCCTTAATCTCACATTGCCCCCGACCCCATATTTGGGCACAGCCTTTGCAGAGCTACAGACGGACATCCATGAGCTGACCAGTGACCTGGATGGTGCTGGCATCCCGTTCCTTGACTACCGCACGTATGCCATGCGAGTGCTGTTTCCTGGGATTGAGGACCACCCTGTACTGAAGGAGATGGAGGTAGGTCGGCCACCTTAGAATTCCCTGGGGGCTGGAATGGCCTACCAGAGAAAGTTACAGGGCTTGGCCAAGTTGGGAATATGGAGTCAGACCCATGTTGGTGCCAGCACAGGGTTAGGATCCTGAGCTATGAGGCAGGGACCTGGTTTCTGGGGCAGGTAGTTTGCCTTGGGTGACTCCATTGCCCATAGTGCTTAAGGAGGCCCCACACATAGAACAGTGCCCCAGGCTTCACCCAAGCTAACTGCCCTTTACTGAGACCCTGGTTCCTCTCCTTGTGCTTGGTTGTGTGAGGCTTTCTGCCATTCACCTGCCTGGGTCCCTTGGAGGATCTAGGTGATGAGCCTCACTGTGCAGTGAGGGCAGTCTGGCCTACCTGTGTATTCCAGGCCCAAATAGCTCATTGTCCCTGAAGCCCTCCCCCTGCCTTAGCTGTTGGAGCTATGTACCCCGTGGTCTGAGCAGGCCTATGTGCCCCCAGGTGCAGGCCAATGTGGAGAAGTCGCTGACACTGTTCGGACAGCTATTGACCAAGAAGCATTTCCTACTAACCTTCATCCGTACACTGGAGGCCCAGCGTAGCTTCTCCATGCGAGACCGTGGGAATGTGGCCTCACTCATCATGACAGCCCTGCAGGGTGAGATGGAGTATGCCACGGGAGTGCTAAAGCAGTTGCTGTCTGACCTCATCGAGAAAAACCTGGAAAGCAAGAACCACCCCAAGCTCCTGTTACGGAGGTGCAGTGAGGGAAGCCTGGCTGGTGGGGTCACCATGAGAGTCTTAGGGACCTGCCTGCTAGATGGCAGAAGTTGACTCCTCTTTGCCATTTGCTTCTCTTCCCATAGGACGGAATCAGTGGCAGAGAAGATGTTGACCAACTGGTTCACCTTCCTTTTGTATAAGTTTCTCAAGGTAGGCCTCAGGGGCCCAATGAGTGGAAGGACAGCTGGGGTGGGGAGGACGCCAAGAAGGCACAGAGGCCAGGTCCTACGTGTCATGTCCCAGCCCAGCAACCTTGCTCTTAGCTGTTTCTCGTGTTGATACTTGCTACTACAGAGGGAGAATAGACATTTATGCCCAAGTCAGTGCCCGAGCTGGAGTATGGATATAAGCTTGGTACCTGGAGCTAACTGCTATATCAGAAGGAAGATATACCTAGACAGGCTTCTGAGGGCCTGACACTGGCCCTCAAGAGCTCTGTGGTGGAGTGTGAGTCCATCCTGGGCTCTGGCTCTCCAGAGCTTCCACAATCCTTGCAGGTGCCAGGGTGGGCTCTTGCCTGCACTTAAGAGACTGGGTAATTACACAGTTCCAGGGTCTCTGGCTTCTTCTGACCTCATGGCCAATGGGATGCATGTCACAAGTAGTAACAGTGGGTCTGCCTGGGAAGTCAGCCCTATCCAGTGCTCTGTGGATTCAGTGACAAGGGTGGGGCTGCTGCCGAGCCTGTCAGCACTTGGACTCTGTTCTCCCCCAGTAGGCTCTGCTGTGCTCTGGATGACCCAGAAGTGCCAGCACATGGGTCTGCTCAGAGCAGATCCCTGGTGGGATGCCTTTACTTGTTGGGAGGAGAGCCAGTGATAGGACATGGCAGTAAGAGACAGAAGGTCTGAGGAACCGGAGATGGAGAAAAGTGACCTGGATGGCACAAGGACAACTGAGGAGAGGGGTATCTGTGGGTACAGCAGCCCCCATAATAGTTAACGCGCACATCTCCTATGAAAGTGCCGCCCTGTGGACAGTTATTTACATGCTCATTAAAGCAGGCTCTGAACCAGAAGAAGCAAGGCCGAGCAAAAGCTTCAGCACTCCAGCAGCTGTGCCCATGCTGGGTCTTGACGCGTGCTGACCCCGTTTGATCCTCATTCTCCACAGCGAGGAGCGG
The DNA here is from genome assembly GCA_019843855.1 of Hylomyscus alleni. Classification (NCBI taxonomy): domain Eukaryota; kingdom Metazoa; phylum Chordata; class Mammalia; order Rodentia; family Muridae; genus Hylomyscus; species Hylomyscus alleni. The sequence continues at coordinate 6,353 of JADRCC010533657.1, forward strand.
GTGCAGTTCGCCCCATTGGGTCTCAGATCCTGAGCCAGCTCTGCAATGTCTGCTGCTGCAATGTGGGGAGGCAGGCTGCCACTGGAAGCTGGCCGAGCTGGCTCTGCACCTGTCAGTGTGGGGCAGAGGGAGCAGAGCCTGTCAGACATCTGGGACAGGGGCATTGCATCTCAAGGCAGTCAGGGGTGTAGGAATGTTGATGGGGTGGGGAGCAAGGCAACTGAGGGAACAGCAGGGAGGAGGGGGGAGCAAAGGTTCAGAGAAATGAAGGGGGCCTCTGCCCCAGGGTCACTCTTAGGTCCTCTCAGTCTCCTCTCAGCTCTGGTTTTTGTGTGGCCTTTTTTGCTGTACAATGAAAACAGATACTCCAGGAGTGAGTCGAGATTGGCCTGGGCTTGTTCTATCTCTGTCTGTGGCCACAGAGCCACACATAGGCCTCTTGATACATGTTTGCTTTATAGTGCTGAGAGAAGATACACTTCAGTGCCTCCCTTCCCTGAGCTGCTGAGCAGATTATCCTGCCCACAGTTGTGCCTTCTCTGGAGTCTAAGGCTCGAGTCACATTCTACATAGCTTTCCAGAGTGCTTTCTTTTAGTCGTAAGACAGGTTCCTCCACCCTTTCATGGCTCAAAAATTGGTCTCTTTTTACCATGCCATTTTTACATGTTTCATTGGATTAAAATATACATAATACAAAATATACTACCTTCTAGATTTCTTTGAAATTACATTTTTATTTCTTTATTATGTGGGTGTATACCACAATGCACACACAGAAGTTGGAGAATAACTTGCAGGAGTGGGTCCTTTCACCATGTGGGTCCCAGGGATCAGACTCAAGTTGGCAGAGTTGGCAGCAGACTCCTTTATTTGCTGAGTTATCTCACCAACCCTTATCTTACTATTTGAGACAGGCCTCCCTAGATAGCCCACAATGTCCTCAAACTCATGACCTTCGTGCTTCAGCCTCTGGAATGTGTACAGGTCACTAGAGTTAATACATCTGTAAAGTGCAGACCTTGTCAACATCATCTGCACCGTTTGTCTTGTCTTCATGACACACTCCTTGTCCCTCTCCCCTCCCTCTACCACACCACCTTAATCATTTCTAACTCTTGAGTTTGACTGATATGAGGGTGCCCTCTAAGCGGAATTATCCATGATGCCCTTGCATTGCTCACTAGCTTAACCCAGGTGTGTGGCTGCAGAGCTGTGTCCATTGACAGGCGCGTGTGGCCTGCACTGCTACTGTACTTTCCTTCAGGTCAGTTGCCTGTGGTCAGCTACAGCACACGGTATGTAATGGACAAGTGTTACAGAAATGCAGGTGTGTTAAGCCATGAGCCACTCTGAGAAGCATGAACGGTCCCTTCCTAGGATGAGATTCACCCTCTCTGGCCAGCATAACCATACCACACACACAGCTCAGTCTGACTAGGGAGGACAGAAGGGAAAGCAGAATGCATGGGGCTCTCCTGATTCTGCACTTGGGCAGGGTCTGAGCCCATCCCCTGCTCACAGATACATGTGACTAGAATGTATGAGGTAGGTAGTTGCTCTGCCTGTCTGTCACTACACTGTCAACAGCAGCACCTGTGAGGTAAAAGGGCAGGGCCCCAGCTCTGACAGTCACAGTCATCAGTATTCAGTGTGGGTCACTGAATGGTAGCAAATGTCTACAGGTAGAGAAACAGTGCAGTTCTGGCTGCACTGACATGCTGGTCTGAAGTTTTGGCTTAAGTGACCCCCCCTGCCTCAGCCTCCCAGGCTGTGGTTGCCATGCCCACCCCCAGTGTTTTTCACAAGGGGTCCTGGTACCCCACCCTGCTCCTCACTCCCTTTTACCCCACCCCAAGAGGGTTATGCCCATGTCTTCAAGTAAGCTGGCACACAGTACTGTCTCTTTCACTGTCCTTTGTCACACTGGCAGAGGGTGTTAGGGGAATGTGAATTCTCCCCAACACAGTGGGGTTCTGCTGGAGCTGTGTGGGCTTTCAGAGTAAGCGCAGGTGCTCAGGCATCCTCCTTCGCAGCATAAGATGTGCTGACTCTAGAGCCTTCCTGGGCTGGGTGCCATGACACCATCCCTGGAGATGTGCATGAGAACAGACAGCAGACAACACGTTTCTTGACTGCCGTTTATTCTACAAGTTAAACAGCTTGCTTGACCAGTCATGTTCATCTTCTTCTAGGTTTTTTTTTTTTTTTTTTTTTTAGTATATGGTAGAGGTTTTTCATTTTGTTTTAAATACCAACATTTCATCATTTGTAGCTTTTATGCTACAGGTGAAGTACATGGCATGAGGTAGGGGTCAACCTTGGCTTTCCGTGCAGATGGAAAGCTGGTGCCGTGCCTCATTTCCTAGCTGCACTCCTCCTGCTCTGTTGCCTCTCTCTATGAAAGGACTATTCTCTGCACCTTCTCAGCAGGGTTGAGAGGAAGCTGGGGCCCCACCTTTCCCCTGTCATGGGACAGGGAAATGAGGCCCACAGAGAGAAAGCCCTTAGGCTTAGGACTACTCCACACGCCTCCTCTCTGGGCTCTCATCTCTGACTGCTCTTTCACAGTCTTGAAAAGCCTGGTGAGCCGGGCAGTAGTGGCGCACGCCTTTAATCCCAGCACTTGGGAGGAAGAGGCAGGTGAATTTCTGAGTCTGTAGACCAGCCTGGTCTACAGAGTGAGTTCCAAAACAGTCAAAGCTACACAAGAAAAACCTTGTCTCGAAAAACCAAAAGGAAAAAGAAAAGAAAAGAAAAGAAAAGCCTGGTGAAAGTGATAGTCCAGGCTGGTCCTTCTGGATCTGAGCTTTCTCAGAGAAGCTCCAGCTTGGGCAGATGCATTAGGGTTGGGTGGGTCTGCATCCAAGGTTTTAGGCATTGGCCTGCCTTCTCTGCTCCTTTTACTTTGCTTAGGAACCCAAGAGCAGACAACCTAACCTGGGGAAACATTACGAGGTAGTGATTGCCAAAAGAGGCAGCTATTGATGGCTCTGAGTCCCAACCTGCTCCCCCTCCCTCCTACTTCTAGCTGACTTAATGAAGCTAACTTTGCAAATGAAACCTAATATCAAAGACAGGAGTGTGGTCTGAAGATCTCGGGATGATCTATGCTCCTGGATGTTCCTTAGCAGCTGTCTCCTTAATTGCCTCAGATGCTAACAAGGGGCTAGAACATCTGGGTACAGGAGCAGAGTCACCATGGGCTTGCCAAGGGTCCACCTGGGCTAGCCTCCCACCTAGGCATTCTCAGCTAGCACCACTGTGAGGAGTGACTCCAGCAGTCAGGGGCGGGCCTTCAGGGCCATGGGACCAGCCTGAGCTTCAGCATCTGCTTCGCTCACCTTGCTGAATAATGTGGCCCTATTTATGGCCCCACACCTGTAATGCAGGGAGCCAGATGACAGGTAGCTGAGGGTAGGGACAGTGCAGGCTCTTGCCAAATGTACAGAGGCTACTCTTCCAGTCCCTGTTTCTCCTTGGCACCAGTCTGCGGGTTCCTCTGCCCCTTGGTGATAAGGAGCATCAGGACTCAGTGTGTTTGTGCTGGTGACCATGGTGAAAGCATGCTCTTAGTGATGCTGGACTTCTGGCCAGGTGGGCCTCTAGACATCCAGCAGATCATGATCACACTTGGTGTGCAGTGAAGGTAGTATTTCAAGGATTTCTGTGTCTGCAGATAGAAGGACACTGGGGGTGTCACTCACTAGATTTCCTTGCCTGGTGCTGGCTCCAGAGACAGGCTTGCCTTCAAGAGGAAATGGAGCTTCTGGAAACAGCTAGATAGCCCTTAAAGGGCTGACAGGTCCTAGCCTGGCCTCATACCCTACCACCCACACAGGAGTGTGCTGGGGAACCGCTCTTCATGCTGTACTGTGCCATCAAGCAGCAGATGGAGAAGGGCCCTATTGACGCCATCACGGGGGAGGCCCGCTACTCTCTGAGTGAGGACAAGCTCATTCGGCAGCAGATTGACTACAAGACCCTGGTGAGCCCCCAGTCCTGGTCCTCCCCTTCCGGTGAACTGAACTGAGTGGACAGAACAAGAAGTGAGGGGTGTAACTGGTGCTACCATGCTACCCTCCTCACACACAGACCCTGAACTGTGTGAACCCTGAGCATGAGAACGCGCCTGAGGTTCCTGTGAAGGGGCTCAACTGTGACACCGTGACCCAGGTCAAGGAGAAGCTACTGGATGCTGTGTACAAGGGTGTGCCTTACTCACAGCGACCCAAGGCTGGGGACATGGACCTGGGTGAGTGGTGGGCAAGTGTCCCTGTGGTGCTGCTCAGAGGTCAGGCCCCTTGTCCTGATGGTAGGAAGGCATTCAGGGGAGGTAACAGGGTAAGCTAGGGTTTACAGGCCAGAGGAGAGTGATAGAGGAGACCTATGGAGAAGAGGCAGGGTGAGAGTTTGATATTCTGGGAAGCCAGGGCTGTGAGGGCTGAAGGAACAGAACTTTGCACTGGGGAAAGTCAAAAGATGTGGGACACAGTTCTGGAACTCTGCAGGAGATGTGTCAGGAATGGCTGAGAATGGAACTTGGATAGAGCAGGGCCTACCTCTTGGGCTCATCCAGGTACCAAATGAAAGGCCAGCCCCATAGGCAGACTATGCCACCTCTGAGCCTGTGAATGTAGCTGTCCAGTGGAGGAGCCTCACTCAGCATCTGGCCCTATCCCAGGCTCTTCCTCAAGTGCAGAGCAAGCCCCTCCCTGGCTTCCCCCACTCCCTTGTGCTATGTGCCAGTAGAATGAGGAGCTTGGATAGGAGGGAGAAGGGGAAGGGGAGTCCCACCTCTAATACCCTACTTCCTGTAGAGTGGCGCCAGGGTCGCATGGCACGCATCATCCTTCAGGATGAGGACGTCACCACCAAAATTGATAATGACTGGAAGAGGCTGAACACACTGGCTCACTATCAGGTGACCCTACCATCCAGGGACCACTGCGTGGGCTTTCTTTCCATTAAACTGGAACATGCCTAGTCAGGTGTGGACTGTGCCTGCCCAAGTGATTGTCTGCCCTGGAACCATCCCAATGGAAATTCAGAATGGTGTCATGACTTGCCTCCCAGAGTAGAACCATGGGTGTCTTTTGGTCCCCCTAGTTTGGGCTGGACACTTAGTGGCACCCTGGGACTTGTATCCTTGATGTCTGCCCACAGGTGACGGATGGGTCATCGGTGGCACTAGTACCCAAGCAGACATCTGCCTACAACATCTCCAACTCCTCTACCTTCACTAAGTCCCTCAGCAGATACGGTAAGGGACCAGCAGGGTTGCAAGCAGGTAATGGGTGGACAGTGGACCTGGGTGGGATGCCCTTCCTAGTGCTCTGCCAGTGTGTTGGATGCTGGGACTAAGGAAACATGTGGCGTGTCACTGGGCTCTTGGCCTTCCCGTCAGCTCTGAAGCAATGCCTGTCGCTATAGCCTACAAGGGACCTCATGCTGCTCATGCGACCACAGTGGCCATTCCCCAACATACCTTGCAGGAGTCTTGGTGCCCTTTGAAAGGAAAACTGGCTGGGGTAGGGCAGGGTCTGGCCATGGGTGAGGGACACAGCCCTGCCAGCTGACAGGCTATTCCTGCAGAGAGCATGCTGCGTACAGCCAGTAGCCCCGACAGCCTACGCTCACGAACACCCATGATCACGCCAGACCTGGAAAGTGGAACAAAACTGTGGCACCTGGTAAAGAACCATGACCACCTGGACCAACGTGAAGGCGACCGTGGCAGCAAGATGGTCTCTGAGATCTACCTAACAAGGCTGCTGGCTACCAAGGTAGGTGTATGGGAAGATGCCCAAAGCACATGGCCAAATCCAGAGTTCCCACAGACCTGTCCAGGTCACCTAGGAGGTTGGTGCCCTGGGCAGCCCTGAAGCTCACTACTTGCCCTGCAGGGAACACTGCAAAAGTTCGTGGATGACCTGTTCGAGACCATCTTCAGCACGGCACACCGCGGCTCAGCCCTGCCTCTGGCCATCAAGTACATGTTTGACTTCTTAGATGAGCAGGCCGACAAGCACCAGATCCATGACTCAGATGTGCGCCACACCTGGAAGAGCAATTGGTGCGACTACTATAGGAGTGGGGCTGCCGGGGCCCAGGCCTTACAGTGCCAGGATGACCCGAACCTTCCCAGTTTCCAGCCCTGGATCCTGCCACAACCCCACTACTCTGGCCTGTAGAAATTCCCTGGGTGAGGGACTGCCATGTAAGAAACAGTTTGGTGGGCCAGAGCTAATTGATAACATATAGGAAGTGATATTGATAGCACAAGCCTGTGTTCACCACCAAGCTGTGATTGCAGGTGAGAATTCAGGCCACCCGGACCCCAGCGTGCTCACTCCAGTGTTTCCTGTGACTCCTATGTGCTCAGCCCTGACTTGCCTTCTCCTAGAATTGACCACCCATACTTGTGGACCAGCCCTAGATGCCTGCAACCCAGCCATGGGCCCCACAGCCCCTTGCTCCTGATCGGGGCTGTTCAGCATTCTCTGTCTTTGGCTGACAAGCATAGTTGTGGGCTTCTGCTGTGTGTAACCTTGACCCAGCAGGCTCTACCCCTGTGTGTGGTCTTCCCACCCCCATAGCGCATGACTTTAGAAGAGGGCCACTTGGACTGAAGACTGATAGTT